>JAVJIF010023081.1:0-48633 GCA_038442645.1 Agave tequilana
GAGCGAGAACACTCGCCTAAAATCACCGAAAGCCGAAAAGTCTGGAATCCATGGAATCGCGCACGCGCCATAAATAATATAATATAAATATTGGGAGAGAAGGAGACACAGGGAGACGCGGGCTGGACAGTGAGACGCGAGGGTCGCAGACGCGGGGTTCGCGTCGCAGAGATGCCACAAACGCGAGTTCGAGGCCTGCGTTTAAGTCAGGGCATGAGAATGCAGACGCAAGGATAAACTCCGCGTCACGCCAACAAGGACAGAACACAGACGCGGGTACTAGCTTCGCGTCATGACAATACAGAAACGCGCGGAGCGCGTCAAGGGGTGCCCAGACGCGGGGTTGAGATCCGCGTCAGGAAACAAACAGAGAGAAGGAAAGGTGATTCCTTTGTTGTGCCCGACGAAGGGATGTTCGGCCCCAATCCAAAAGGAGGGTACCGGCCCTAAGTCTTGCCAACGGAGAAGAACGCGGACGCGGGAATCACAAACGCGGGAGTCGCGTTGTGAAGACACCACAAACGCGGGGTTCGAGACCGCGTTCAAATCAGGGCACGAGGGAAACGCGGACGCGGTCGTGGGGTCGCGTCGCGTTAGCACGAGGAGATTACAGACGCGGGAGTTTGCCTCGCGTCATGACGATACAGTAACGCGAAGTGCGTTAAAAGAGGTCGCTCATACGCGGGGGTAAGATCCGCGTCGGCAAGTCACAAGGAGAGACAGGGAGTTGAGGAGAGAGAGG
The DNA here is from genome assembly GCA_038442645.1 of Agave tequilana. NCBI lineage: Eukaryota > Viridiplantae > Streptophyta > Magnoliopsida > Asparagales > Asparagaceae > Agave > Agave tequilana. The sequence continues at coordinate 743 of JAVJIF010023081.1, forward strand.
AAGAGAGTCCAGGAGAGAGAGAGAGTGTCCAAGGAGAGAGAGAGAGAGAGTGAGAGAGAGAGTGAGAGAGAGAGAGAGAAGAATCCCAGGAGAGAGAAAAAGGGGGACCCAGGGAGAAATCAAGAGGGAGGGCTTGCCCCTCTCTGGATCCACGCACAGCACACCCCCCGCTGGGGGTGCGGCCTGGCCGCCGGCCAGGCGGCGGCGCCCACGGAAGGAGGGGGCGGCTGCCCCCTCACCAGAACACAGGAGGGGGGCTTTGCCCCCCTCCAGCAAAGAGAAAGGGGGCGCTGCCCCCCCTTCAACAGAGAGAGAGAGAGGGTTTGCCCCCCTCTCTGGCCACGCACAGGGGCCCAGGTGGGCCCCTGGCTGCCGCGGCCGCCGGCAGGGCGCGGCGGCGGCGCCAAGACCAGGGTGGCTCGGCCACCCCAAAGAGAAGAGGGAAGGGGGATGAGTTGGGTTTGGGTTTTAGGGGAGGTGTTGATTGAGTTGGTGGTGGATTTGGTAATTGGGTGGTTGATTGGAAGTGGAGGTGGAGGAATGGAAGAGATGGAAGGAGGAGGAGATGTAGGTGGTTGTGGTGGTGGGTTTGGGTGGAGGAGATGGTTGATTGGGGGAGGATGATGAAGAGGAAGGAGGTGGTTTTGGTGGTGTTTTGAGGAGAAAGGAAGTGGAGATGGAGGAGTTGTTGTTGGTGATGGAGGAGGGAAGTTTGGCCGGAAATTTTGGGGGGAGTCCTCGCCGGCGACGAGGTGCCGGAGGTGGCTGGCCGGAGTTGGGGCTGGTGAGGGTCGGTCCTCTCTTGGAGGAGGAGAAGAAGTGAAGAAAGGAGATGGGAAGAGAAAAGAAAGAAAAGGAAATGAAAAAAAAAAAGAAAAAGAAGTGATGATGGGGATGTGATGGGGATTTGATTGATGAGAGAGGGAGTGATGGTGATGGGACGCGGCCCACGTGGAGGGGAGTGGGCTGCTGGGTTGTTGGGAGAAGGAAAGGAAAGAGAAGAAAAGACAAGATTTTGAATAAAATAATAATATTATAATATAGTCGCGAAAATCGACTGTTCCAGAATCCTTCCGAAAAATCCTCAAAATAGCAAATATTATTCTAAGATGTTTGGTGAAATCAGATTCTAAAAAAATATAATGTAGCTTTCAAAATAAAAATCCTGGAATCTTCCGGCGATACGGTCGATACCGACACGGTGGAATTTTCATAAATTCATAAAATCCTCAGAAAAAGTATTTAGATAGAAAATACGATTTTAAGAAATAATGTCTAAAGGCACTTTTAGTAATTCTAAACCGTTGTAAATTAAAAATCCGGGAATCGATCAGCGGTATTGGTCGACACCGGTTTGAAGATTTTCAAACTTAATCAAGGAAAATTCCAGAAAAATCACAGAAAATCTAGAATATTGAAAACAATGTTCAAAACTAAAATCGGTCAAATCGGAATACCAGAATGTCCAGATCGAACAATACTCTAGGATCGGGCCCTCGGTTCAGACTAGGGCTGACTCCGAGTCCACGAATCCAAATCCAAGACAAAACGATCATATAAATAATTCATAATACAAAACAAATACAAGAAGTAAATCGAAAAATACGATCGAAAAATCTGAATACGCAACTAAGTACGTATTCGGGAGCGGGGTGTTACATTCCATCCACCTTACAAAAAATTGCGTCCTCGCAATTTCGATAAGGGGTAAAATGAACACAAAGGGGACAAGGGTGGAATTTATACCAATTAAGATGTGAAGCACTATAGGTAGGGCTCTCAAGTTGACTGATCAATAACCAGAATATAGAAATTTCTGCCCTTCCGGCTGTATAAGTCTTTGAACGATGCCAAATAATACCAACTGATAACTCAGCTCTGCAATAGAATTTTCCGTGTATTGCATACTTAATGCTGCTCTGAGAATAAGCCAGAATACTGAAGATAGAAAACCCTGATAATACCGAGCACAATAAGGAGACCAATAATTGAGAATTCCGAATACCAGGCATCGATCACTCTGAAGGATATAACTGAGAATATAGAGTACCCGTAGAGAATCCCGATTACTGATTTCTAAAAGATAATCCGATTAGGATCAATCCAAAGAACACCGAGCTTCATAGAGTTGACCGAAGAGACCACATAATAGCTTCATTCATCGCCAGCCGACCTTTCTAGTCTATTCATATCTTAAGTTGGTATAAGGCTTCGAAAAACCAAAACAGGGTAAGGATGGAAAAGATTAGGAATCAAAGGAAAGATGATCAAGAAAAATAGATAACTCTGTACTTGTAGTTGGATTGTATAACCAGGACTCATGCATTCCAGTTGCAAATTTCTTTACCATTAATTTGCGTCTGGACGTACTGAGGAAGTAAGAGCCTAAGCTCTGATACCAACCTGTAACGCCCCGATCCTGGCGGATACGGAGACATTACTGCAAACGTATATACGCAAGTCAGAAGTACCTTCACGTATATACGCTAAGCATCAGTACAGGCAAGAATCAGAGACGGAAGCAAGTGGTGCATTATACCTTCCAACAATGAGTACATTTACAGAGTTATCACCAGAGGTGACCCGATATTACAATAATATTACATCACCAGAATGGCGCAATTGCGGGAATACAAGGGATGTATAAGAGTGAACAGTAAAAAGGCACTCACGAGTTTACTAAAAGGAAACTCGAGAGGCACACAGGGGGCCTGGAAGGATGTGGCTCTGAACAGTCTGCTGAGATCCACGCTACCGCTGCGCTACTCTGACCAGCAACAGGGAGAATCCACACGCTCCAAGCTCCAAAAAACCTGGACATGAGAATCCAGGGGAGTCAAATGATACTCCCCAGGCGAGTGGTGAAGCAAAAAGCCAGGTGGCGAGCAAGGATAAGCACATATGTAACAACAAAATCGAATCATAGTTATGCATCGAAAACAGTGTCGTGAACAGGAGCATGTATAAGCAGGTGTGAGCAAGTCTAGCATGATAATCATAAAACTGGAAATCCGATATAAAAACCCGACTATGAGCAAAACCGATTGTACAAGCTTAAGTCACGGTTCCATGAGACTAGTACATCGAAGGAATAATCCAAACAAGGAAACCCTCATCTATATACCTTTATCTCATATCATCGTAATCCAAGCACATACACCCGAGTTGCAAACCACACAATAGTCATAACAGGAGTAACAGGAGCACATAACGGGGTCCATAACAGGCATCATAACGGGAATCATAACAGGAGTGCATAACGGGAGTCACAACAGGTATCATAACAGGAGTCCAATACAGGTGTCATAACAGGAGTCCATTATTATTATTACTCGTCTGACCCATATATCTCGGTATGTGTCCTGGTGTACAGTCCAATACACATACATCCATATATAAGCAAGCCGAGGGTTGTTAACGGAAGCAGATGGAGAACTGATAGAGCTTCTTATAGTAGTTCCCATACACCTGGGACCAGCTTGGAGGCCCTAAGTCCCCCTAACACGAATCTCCTGTGGGCCCAAAGTCCCACTAACACGTACCGCCATGATTTTATATTCCTTACTATAAGCAAGATATCATTCCGGCATCCATCACTTCCTCCCATTCCCGTGCAAGTGGTCCTTTTTATGGCTTATCACGATTATCAGATTACGGGAATAACTGGACATAACAGGAATAGCCCTACAGATTCAAGAGGTGGCCCCCACAGATTCAAGAGGTGGCCCCCACCGTGGATGGTGTGGCACTTTGTGCTGTGTGGCACTTTGTTCTGAGGGGATGGATTCTAGAGGTGGCCCCACAGATTCAAGAGGTGGCCCCACCGTGTGGTGTGGCACTTTGTTCCGTGTGGCACTTAGTTCCATTCAGGATAACAGGTCAGGATTCCCGTAATGTGATAATCACAAGTCAAGTATTAACATAACAGGTATAACAGGTATAACAGGAGGCAGGTAATCAATCATGTCAAGAGGTTGATAGTAGTCTGGTGGCAAGTCATGTCATAACAAGGGGTCTTGCCAAGTGGTAACATGTCAAGTGCTAGATGATAACAAATCAGTTGTCAGGTGATATACATGTGTTAAAAGGTATCATGTAAATGACAAGTAGTATAAACAGGAGACAGGCATTAGCATGTAGTAAAGCAGTAGCTGAGCACAAGCTAAGCGGAGCTGAGCAAGCTGGAATACAGACAGCAAGCAGGATTTATCCCTGGAGCGTCTGGCAAAGTTACCGGGACAACTCGGCTTAAAGTGCGAGTAGAAAATCCGGCAGCATCTCGCTAGACGAATCTAGTGACAAAGCGCTGAACGCTGATCATGATGACCAGGCGAAGCCAAAGACCTGACGGTCCCAATCACTTCCCTTTTGGACAGTGAGTGACCGGAGGCTGAATACCGAGAGACTGCCGGCCCCAATCACCTCTCTTTCGAGACAGTGAGCGACCGGAGGCTGAATACCGAGAGACCTGCCGGCCCAATCACCTCTCTTTCGAGACAGTGAGTGACCGGAGGTTGAACTGAGAACCTGACGGTCCCAATCACGTCTCTGACGAGATAGTGAGGAACCGGAGCTGAAGCATGGAGAGACCTGCAGTGTTAGTACCGCATGTTATAAAACAGCAAGTACATCACAGGCATGGTATATGTACAGGAACGAAACTACCCTAGTACAAGCATTCGTCACAGAGCAATACATGTCCAGATATTAGCACTCGGCCATACACAAATACGGGGACTTAGCCCAATACATAATGCATGAAATGGAATACATATCGACCGACGAAGCGGGGAAACCCAAATGGAGGCGAGAGCGAGAACACTCGCCTAAAATCACCGGAAAGCCGAAAAGTCTGGAATCCATGGAACTCGCGCACGCGCCATAATATAATATAATATAAATATTGGGAGAGAAGGAGACACAGGGAGACGCGGGCTTGACAGTGAGACGCGAGGGTCGCAGGAGCGGGGTTCGCGTCGCAGAGATGCCACAAACGCGAGGCTCGAGGCCTGCGTTTAAGTCAGGGCATGAGAATGCAGACGCAAGGATAAACTCCGCGTCACGCCAACAAGGACAGAACACAGACGCGGGCACTTAGCTTCGCGTCATGACAATACAGAAACGCGCGGAGCGCGTCAAGGGGTTGCCCAGACGCGGGGTTGAGATCCGCGTCAGGAAACAAACAGAGAGAAGGAAAGGTGATTCCTTTGTTGTGCCCGACGAAGGGATGTTCGGCCCCAATCCAAAAGGAGGGTACCGGCCCTAAGTCTTGCCAACGGAGAAGAACGCGGACGCGGGAATCACAAACGCGGGAGTCGCGTTGTGAAGACACCACAAACACGGGGTTCGAGACCCGCGTTCAAATCAGGGCACGAGGGAAACGCGGACGCGGTCGTGGGGTCCGCGTCGCGTTAGCACGAGGAGATTACAGACGCGGGAGTTTGCCTCGCGTCATGACGATACAGTAACGCGAAGGTCGCGTTAAAAGAGGTCGCTCATACGCGGGGGTAAGATCCGCGTCGGCAAGTCACAAGGAGAGACAGGGAGTTGAGGAGAGAGAGGAGAGAGTCCAGGAGAGAGAGAGAGTGTCCAAGGGAGAGAGAGAGAGAGAGTGAGAGAGAGAGTGAGAGAGAGAGAAGAATCCCAGGAGAGAGAAAAAAGGGGGGACCCAGGGAGAAAATCAAGAGGGAGGGGCTTTGCCCCTCTCTGGATCCACGCACAGCACACCCCCCGCTGGGGGTGCCCGGCCTGGCCGCCGGCCAGGCGGCGGCGCGGGCGGCGCCGGCCACCGGAAGAGGAGGGGGCGGCTGCCCCCTCACCAGAACACAGGAGGGGGGCTTTGCCCCCCTCCAGTAAAGAGAAAGGGGCGCGCTGCCCCCCTTCAACAGAGAGAGAGAGAGGGTTTGCCCCCTCTCTGGCCACGCACAGGGGCCCAGGTGGGCCCCTGGCTGCCCGCGGCCGCCGGCAGGGCGCCGGCGGCGCCAAGACCAGGGGTGGCTCCGGCCACCCCAAAGAGAAGAGGGAAGGGGGATGAGTTGGGTTTGGGTTTTAGGGGAGGTGTGATTGAGTGGTGGTGGATTTGGTAATTGGTGTGGTTGATTGGAAGTGGAGGTGGAGGAATTGGAAGAGATGGAAGGAGGAGGAGATGTAGGTGGTTGTGGTGGTGGTGTTTGGGTGGAGGAGATGGTTGATTGGGGAGGATGATGAAGAGGAAGGAGGTGGTTTTGGTGGTGTTTGAGGAGAAAGGAAGTGGAGATGGAGGAGTTTGTTGTTGGTGATGGAGGAGGGAAGTTTGGCCGGAATTTTGGGGGGGATCCTCGCCGGCGACGAGGTGCGGAGGTGGCTGGCCGGAGTTGGGGCTGGTGAGGGTCGGTCCTCTCTTGGAGGAGGAGAAGAAGTGAAGAAAGGAGATGGGAAGAGAAAAGAAAGAAAAGGAAATGAAAATAAAAAAAGAAAAGAAGTGATGATGGGGATGTGATGGGGATTTGATTGATGAGAGAGGGAGTGATGGTGATGGGACGCGGCCCACGTGGAGGGGAGTGGGCTGCTGGGTTGTTGGGAGAAGGGAAAGGAAAGAGAAGAAAAGACAAGATTTTGAATAAAAAATAATATTATAATATAGTCGCGAAAATCGACTGTTCCAGAATCCTTCCGAAAAATCCTCAAAAATAGCAAATATTATTCTAAGATGTTGGTGAAATCAGATTCTAAAAATATAATGTAGCTTTCAAAATAAAAATCCTGAAATCTTCCGGCGATACCGGTCGATACCGACACCGGTGGAATTTTCATAAATTCATAAAATCCTCAGAAAAAGTATTTAGATAGAAAATATGATTTTAAGAAATAATGTCTAAAGGCACTTTTAGTAATTCTAACCATTTGTAAATTAAAAATCCGGGAATCGATCAGCGGTATTGGTCGACACCGGTTTGAAGATTTCAACTTAATCAAGGAAATTCCAGAAAATCACAGAAAATCTAGAATATTGGAAAACAATGTTCAAAACTGAAATCGGTCAAATCGGAATACCAGAATGTCCAGATCGAACAATACTCTAGGATCGGGCCCTCGGTTCAGACTAGGGCTGACTCCGAGTCCACGAATCCAAATCCAAAGACAAACAGTCATAAATAAATTCATAATACAAAACAAATACAAGAAGTAAATCGAAAAATACGATCGAAAAATTGAATACGCAACTAAGTACGTATTCCGGAAGCGGGGTGTTACAAGAATCTTTGGTGAAAATCTCAAGAAATCACTTTTACACTTTATTATAAAATCTTCCCTTTTGATTGGAAGTATTAGCTCACTATTTTTGTGGAGAAAAAACCTCTGAAATGAATATGAGAAAACAGGCTCTAAGGTCTCCAAAAATCTTGGCTCAAAACAATGACAAAACCCCCTTTTATAGAGGCCAGAAAAATCTGACCGTTGGGCTCTGTCAGAGCTTCCGGTCGACCGGTCCGGTCGACCGCCAACGGTCAAGAATCCGACCGTTGGAGCCTCCGGTCGACCGGCCCGGTCGACCGCGCACCTGGAGCAGAGAATTACTTCTCTGTCGGTCGACCGGGGCGGTCGACCGGAATTTCCAAAGAGCAGACTCTCCGAAGCGGTCGACCGTCACGGTCGACCGTTCTCCAGTGCACACAGGCGTGCACGTCTGTGCACGTGACCGGCGACGCCCGGTCGACCGGCCACTGTCAGTTCTGAAAAATCAGAACTGCCAGAACCTGAAAATTTGGGGATTAAAGATTGGTCTTTTTGGCTTAATAAAAAAAATCCCATAAATACTTAGAAATTCTACAAAAAATAGTTTTATGATATAGAAACATGCTTGCACAAAATCAAGGCTTGTTATTAAAGATTTGACTATTTTTTGTAACTTGGAAATATTGGCTCATAATAAAAACTGTTTTCTAAAACAACATTTTTTCCAAATTTTCATCAAATACAAAAACAAGATATACTTTAAAGCATAGTGTGTATGGATATGATCCACTACACAATCAAGATGAAATATCTAGTTTTGACATAAAGCACTAAACTTGGTTTTGAAAGATATGTATATAGGTAACATCAAAAACCAAGACATGTATTTTGTCCAATGAAAAACCTTTTACAAAATGAAAGAGTCTTTTCTAACTAAAAATTCTTTTATGAAAAGACAATTAAATCTCAAGAGTGTGTGTGTGATATGACTTGAGCAATCCACCAATCTATCTATCCTTTACATTTTTATCTAAAACAAATAAAAATCTTATACCTAGACACAAGTCTTCAACTTCTTGAAGTCTTCACTTGAAGGCTTCTCATCTTCTTGACTTGGTCCACAAGCAATCCACCGAGCTCATCTTTAGATGTGGTCTTGATCCATAGGCTCGTGAATCAACCGGTGCTAGCTTCACAACTTGTCTTTAAATCCTTTTGAAGCTCCACACCTACTAAGATCTTGATATAAGAATCTGTCACTAATTAAACACAAGATCATTAGAAAATATAACTACATGAGTTGATCATCATCAAAACTAGAGTGATAGGCCTTTGGGTCAACAGTTGTGATTGGATTGAGGTGTACATATGGCATTGCATATAGCATAGGACAAACACGTGAGTAATTTATCGCTTTGTGTTATATTCTTGTCTATATTGCACACTTGCACGAATTGAACTTAAGGGCAAAACCCAAACAAGATAAGGTGGGATTTCATCACCCTTCTTAGCCCAAAAATCACCTCCCACTCACACAACCCAAGCCCAAATAAAAACTGATAGACATTGGCCCCTAGGGACATCTCGGACTCATTAAGAGATTGACCGAGGGTGGAACTTGTTTGAATCGTACTCTTGTGAAATCAGTGTCTAAGGTGGGGATTAAGAGGTTAAGTCTCGAAGATACCGTAGTTTGGCGTAATTAAGGCCCGTTGCTTATGCACGGATACCTCCCACCGTATTTTGCCCCTACCTGGCCGATTAGCTTGTGGTCGGATTCAAGCAACTACCTCCCCCGGGTAATCGACCAGTTAGGAGTCGTCTAGGTCTAGGTCAACCCTACTATAGGCTTGGTTTTGATTTTTTTTTTTTCTTTGATTGTTGTTTGATTTTTCCTTTTTGCTTGTGATTGTTTGTGATATGAAATTCAACAATAACAATTCTTTCAATCCGAATATGAACCCATATTTCACACCAACCCCATTCGATTCGGATAATTCCAACCCGACTTTTTACAATATGCATCAACCAAATACACCGGGTTGGCCTTATCCGAATCAATACAACCCATACCCACATTCTTATGACTATAATTCCAAAATAATTTCAACTCGTCACAGAGTCAATGGGGATTCACTTCCCCCGAGTTTAATTTTCAACCTCCTTGTCCCCCATGTTCACCTTGTCCACAATTTACACAATGTTCATTCGCCGATTTCGCTTCCTATACTCCTTTTTCTGAACCACCAATTGAAGAAAAATCTGAGTTACAAAAGAGTATAGAAGCTAATCTATAAGAGGCCGAGCAACAACTTCAGAAAAACATGGCCTCTCCAAATTCACAGTATTTTCAAGAGTCATACTCAGTTCCACCTCCTCATAATAAACAACCATCTGCCCTGGAAATGAGTAAGGAACTCTTGTGTGAGTCCAAGCTTCAATCTCAAAACATTTCTGACTCACATTCTTCACAAAATTTTCAAAACCAAGATTCTTATACTCCCATTCTAGAGCATCCACTTGTAGAAAAATCAAATCTAGAAAAGAGTATAGAAATCTTGCAGGAGTCTATGTTATAATTTCAAAAATCATCTGCGTGAGTCTGTCAATAGGTTGGAAACACAATTGAGTCAATTGGTTAGCATTTATAGGAACGAGGAAACTCTATCTTATCAACCTTTGACCAATTCAGCTATGCCAAACTCTATTGATCTGACCCAAGACTCTTGTCATTTTGGAAATCAAGATTCAATTTCAGCACACCCATCTGAACTTGTCCAAACTTTAAATGTTAAATATCCCATTGATAATTTGGCAAGTTATCCTTTTCCTGAAATTGAACTTGAGCATGAATATGATCATGAACCTCAAATTAGTGATTCAATTCTACTTCCTGATTCATTATGACTCTGGTATTTTACCTGAATTCAGAGTCAGTATTGGATCCTGTACTAATCCATTGTGAAATTGAATCACCAATCTTTTATAATGATCATATTGAACTTGACCAATTTCATACTTTTGAAAGTCCCATTGATAAATTGGCAAGTTCTCATTTTTATGGAATTGACTTAATGAGGAATGTGACTTTGATCCTCAAATTTGTGATCCAGTTCAAATTCCTGAATCATTATGACTCCTGTTATATTACCCAATTTGAGTAACATTTTAGAGTCAGTTTTGATTCCCATACCTGTCATTCCTGAACTTGAATCACAGATCTTAGAAAGTCACATTCCATCATGGGGAAATGATTGTGGACTTGAGTTTCAACTTCTTGATTTGGACCCACTTCCTGAACCGATCTCGACTCCCGAATCTTTACTTGACTTAAGTCTTTTTCCTGAGTCGATATTAGTTCCTATATTTCTGAATCCAAATCAATCATTCCATTCTGGGACAAGGGTCTTGATAAATTTGACTCTAAAATTATTTTGAAAATTTGGAAACTAGATGGGGTAAAATTCTTAATAAAAATCATAAATATATACATCTTTTTAGTAGGTTGTATTCTAGAGATCTCTGGTGGGTTCCTCCGGATTCCACACAAGTTGGATTGGGCCGCATTTCGTGGACCAATCTGACCACCACCGGAACCACCACCTTGAGGTGATTTTTCCTTCCTCTCTATTTGTTCATGCATACATCACGATGCATTGAGAACAATGCATGAGATAAGTGTAGGGAGGGTTTACTAACATAGAGTTTTTAAATTTTCTTTCTTTTACACTTTTTTAGGATACTTTTAAAAAATTTCCTTTGTATAGGAATTTTCTCTTTCTTTAAAAACTTTTTGAAACAAGAGACAAAGATTTGGATCTATTTTTAAGAAAATTAAGATGATCTTAGAAATTAAGAAGATTAATTTTTGGTGGACTTATGACCTGAGATCGCTTATATTTTTGCAAAAATATTTTGAAAACTTGTCTCTCTTTCAAAATGCATTTTCAAAATACGTTAACATTTGTCTTCTTCTTTATGGATTTTCTGGATGCAAACCGCTGAAAACCCTCAGGAGACAACACTCCTCCTCTAGGGGTAACCAAGAGGTTTAACGGCTTGTTGCACACGCTCAGTGCAATCGCGTCACCTGCGAAAGTGGTGTAATAACATTTGTAGTACAGTTTTCTTTTCTTTTTTTGCTCGGGACGAGCAAAAGATAAGTGTGGGGGTGTGATTAGTCTATAAATATGCATTATTATATCGCATTTTCCTACCGATTTATGAATAAATTGTCGATCTAAATCGTATTTTGGTCTCTATTGCAGGTAAACCTAGAGTTCAAGAGCAAAGGAGTAATAAGAGCTTAATTAAACCCCTTTTTAGCGTAATTAAATCCGCATTACCTGGAGGCCAAGCAAGAGATCATCTAGAAGATACGTCGAACCTAGAGTCGTGCGCGCACGTCAGACGAATATTCGGACGAAATTACCAGAAAAGGGATATACCAGGAAGCTGCTAGAACCAACGGGACCTACTGGCAAAAACCAGGAACCTAAGTCCCTGGTATTGCCGCAAAAACACGGCAATTGTCGCGTTTCCGCGGCAATGGAGTGGAGCCATGCGTCAATTTTTAACGCGTGGCCCCGTCTTAACTTCTAGAAGGCTCATATGCCTATAAAAACCTCTGCAGAGGCCCTGAACGGGGAAGTTTTCGTTTTTAGGTTAGGGTTTCTATGTTTTAGTGTAGTGTAGGTAGGTGTTCTTCATTTCTTGTATTTTATTATTGTATGCGCACCGAGAGGGTACGGGGTCGAAGTAAGATTTTCTTGAATCAAATTGTAAAATTACAACGGACTCGTATTCCGGTTACAAGGGAGGGAGGATGTTGAGTCTTGAATCCTTCCTTTGTTTAGTGCTGGGTTCTTCGTGTGGCGATGGAGAGTGAATCTTGTTCTCCATTGACCGGGTGACCGTCTAGACCTTCGGGGATCTTCTCTTCGGCTAGTAGAAGGAGTAGCACAGCTCTGTCTACCAAAACTCTCAAAGAGAAGGTAGGCAAGAGCAACTTGTACGCAGCAAGCTTGCTGAAGAGTTGAGCTCTCTCTTGCTTCTCTCTCTCTGTCTGCCTGGGTGTAGTCTGTTGTCTATCTCTGGTCTCTTGTTGTTCTCCTCTCCTCATAGCGGCGGGGCTATTTATAGAGGCTCCAGGGGTGAACGTGCCCCCTAAAAGTGCTCCACAATGAGGGGCTAACTTCCCCGCTATGTGGGCGGTGACTGGCCCCATAACCAGGGCGGTTATAACCGAGACGCGGGCCTTGGACCCTCTCGCCCTGAGGTTGAGACGCGGGTGTCGAGCCCACGCGCCTTGATGTTGAGACGCGGGTTTTGAGCCCACGCGCCTTGAGTTTGAGACGCAGGCTTTGGACCCTCGCGCCTTGGTGCTGAGACGCGGGTGTTGAGCCCACACGCCTTGAGTTTGAGACGCGGGTTTGGACCCTCGCGCCTTGGTGCTGAGACGCGGGTGTTGAGCCTTCGCGTCTAGAACTTGAAACTCTGCTTTTTAATGGCTTGTCTTTTAGTGATTTTTAGACAGCCTACAGAACCCCCTCCAAAGTTTTCGATATTCCGCAGTTAACTGGGACGGATTTCGAAATACTTTGGACTCTAGCTGAATTCACCTTTATGACTAGACTGTTAATGCTCCGGGTTTGATCTTATCTGGAGTTGGTCTTCGTGAGTGTACTGTTGAACTCTTTGAGGCCACCAGAGTTGATCGTGTTGAGTGTCTAGATACACAGTCTAAACCTCCCCTATTGCTTTTAGTCTGTCATGGACGCGCTTTAAGCCACGAGTGGACGATCGTCTGCTTGTGCCAGTGTACTGTTGAACTGATTTGCAGAAGTAAGGACTGAATGCCAGTTCTTCTTTTTTTTTTGAAAAGCAGAGATGGTACTGTTTTAAAGACGTGAGTTTCATGGGGTGCGTCTTTTGGCAATGGAAACGCGACTGATATTTCTTCAGGCAGACGCGATGCTAGGCCAGATTGGAGGGACGCGAACTTCAGAGAGACGCGCCTCTTTTGAGTAAAGACGCGACTTTCTGGACGCATTTATGGCGGTGCTGACGGGGCACGTCCATCGAAGAGACGCGGCCGTCGGGTGCGAATCCGTGCCATGTCCTGAGTGCACTGCCAGTTATCCTGGGGAACCGACGGGACATCACCTTTTGGCGCGCGGACTTCCCGGTTCATTAAATGATCTGTTTCACGCGTCAAGCGATGACTCGCTGTAGAGCTAATCGAGCCACGCGCCGCGTATCTTTGCAAATCTTTGTGCCTATAAATGGCAACAATCAGAGAGATATCCTCTTCTTCTCCGAGCGCATCTGTTAGGGTTTTAGAAAGAGGATCTTTGTTCATTACTTTTCATTTCTCCTTCATCGGACTCTTGATCACCAATGGCACCCAAGGCCAAACCAATGGCACCCAAGGCCAATCCAACCGCATCATCCTCAAAGGCGGCCGTCGCCGAGGCCCAGAGGGGCGGTTCCTCCGCGCAGGAAGTCCTTTTCCCAGGTATAATGCCGTTTAGGCTTAACCTTCACCATTAATGGAAGTTCATGGAACCCCAAAAAAAAATCTTTTTTTTTGGAGGAGAACCGTCAACACAGAATATAAACCGTGTTTGATTCTCAGACGCGGTCTTTGAGTTATAACCAAGGTGCGGGTTTGATGACCCGGTGCCAGTGAGCCCTGCATTTCGGATTCTTCACTTAGAATATTTCTAATTGTGAAGGGTTCGGACGCGGACTTGATCCTTGCGTTCTATGACATCAGGTGCTGATTTTTTATGAATCTGGCACCTGAGCCCAAGTACTTAGAGATTTTTCATAAGTCTTGGTTTTCAAAACGCGGGCTTGATCCTGCGGGCCTCACATCTGGACGCGGATTTGCAGGTCTGGACGCGGATTTTGATAATTCCTGCGTCCAATGTCTCTTCTGCGTCTGGACGCGGATTCTCAAGTCTAGACGCGAATTTTGATAATTTCTGCGTCCAGTATCTTTTCTGCGTCTGGACTATAGACACTTAACATTTTTTTTTTGATAAGATGTCTGACCAAGTGTCCTTTTCTTTTGCAGTGCCACACTCTTCTGCCCCACTCTCCAAGAAGCGCCACTTTGGGCACGTAGGTGGTGCTGACTGTGATTTAACCTTTGTGCTGCAAAGGACTGTACCTGTGACTGCTGACAGGTCGCAGGAGCGCAAGAAAAGGCTCTCCAATATTGACATGACAACTTTTTGGGAGCTTATGACTAACGCAGCATTCACAACGGATGCTCGCGTTCCGCTGGAGAAGCCTGCCTTCTTCTTTGGAGACCATATCGGCGATGGCGGCTATTCCATGTATGATGGAGATTATAAATGGCTCCGTCAGATAGGGGATAGAAGATTTTTTCTTCCGGACATGGAGAGGATGTACCCGCTGTCTTATCTCCAGCACATGTCCGTCCCTCGAAAGATGAAATGGGACCTTTCCCGATATGTCCCTGAGATTACTCTCGGTGACTTAGGCTCCAAAAAGGTATACTGTCATGAAAGTCATGATAGGGCGGTTCTCGGCCTGTTCCCGGGTCGCTCAGGACTGAGCCCCCAGTTGGAGAAACACCAAAACTTGGCACCACTTTTCTCAACGCATTCATGAAAGTGGAGGGTGATTTTTCGGTTGAGTTCCGTTCGCCGGGTGGGTTCATTCCACCGAGAAGTATTGGTGGGGCAGGATGGTGAGCTTCGTCCTTGCCAACCTTAGGGACTTGTTGGAGCAAACGGATTTGTACCAAGCAGTCAGGGCCGTACAGTATGGTATCCCACCGAGTTCTTAGAACCTCTTCGGGATCCTGGAGCGTTACAATCCTTTGACGGGGACATTCTTCACTCCGGTCGGAGAGATGGGACTTGCCCTGCACGAGTTGCATGAGGTCTCGGGGCTGGCAACAGGGGACTCTCCCTATGAGGAATATGTCCCAATCACTGAGGAGCTCAACCTTATGAAGAAAGGGTCTCCTCAAGTGTACGAGACTTATTGGGAGGTGTTATGTCACTTCCACATTTGCGGTCAGGTAACCTCTTGGAGGTCGGGAAGAGTCAAGCAGCTGTCTTGGGCCAGCTACTTGTTTAACGGTATCAATAAGAAAGACCATCTGGTAATCCGACTGGCTCCCAGCTCCGACAAGGAGATTGACGACAGGGTTAAGGCTTCTGAAGGCTTCTACACCACGGTTTCGAACGAGGATGTTTTCGAACCTGACATGGTTTTCGAAAGCTTTCATCATCAAGCCCGGATTCCTATCTTCGATCGAGCACTGTTGGCGGGCTTCTTAATGCTGTGGTTGAAGCGCTGTGTGGTGCCCACGCTGCCACATGAAGTCATTGTTGCCGATGTAGTGTACCCGGCGGTGCTCCTGGCCTACGGCAGTCCCATAGCCCTTCTCCCGGCCATGGCGGCTGGCATTCAAAGCGGGTTACGGGCGTTAACCCAGACTTTCTGCAAGGCAGGGAAGGCTGTCGACTCCCATGGCAAGCCGATTGTTGACTCAGAGGGGAAGCCGACGGTGAAGCGCCCCAACCCTCGGGTCGAGCTGCCCTACACGTACTTAATGGCTTGGTACGTGATGCACTGCCCCTCTCTGATGACGCCGGTGCCTTGGAGTGAGGGTTTTGTCCCTTTTGTACAGCGGTTGGAGGGTTCTGACTGGCGTAATACTTACATGTATTACGTTCGAAAGTGCATTCTGTCTGCTTCAAACTACCAGCTTAACCGCTGCTTCCCCGAGATTCCTGGTGCATCTTTCGGGGAACTATTTACTGACTCCGCAAGCCAAGATGATTTCACTAGGCTGTCAACGGGGATTTTCTGGTGGTTGGTTAACATCCGACCTGGGTATGTGCTTTTCCGGCAAGGGACTTCATGCACGATCGAGCCATATATGCCGAATCACTTCGCCCGACAGTTCGGCTATGATCAACTCTACGTCGGCAACCCCAATGCTCGACTCGCCTTCAGTGGGAACTTGTTCGAAGGTGCTCGGGCTTGGTACTATAGCGTGGCCGGAGGGACGGAGCAACTTTCCGTCTACCTATCAAGGAGCCAAAGGGCCGCACAAGCTTCAACTTCTGTACCTGGTATTTCCAGGTCAACCAGACACCATACTTTGTTCCGGAGTATTCATGCATTGAGAGTATCAATGCAAATTTCGAAGCAAGGTCGGGGTCCGGTAAACGCTCGCGAGGCGTCGAGCAGTATCTGAAGGCTCTGAGGGAAGTCGGGAGAGGGTCGAGGGAGGAGCCACGAGCAACAAAGGCTCAACAAGCGGTGAGTAAGCGTGCTCGAGGCTCTACTTCCACTGCTGACCCTGCCCCAAAGAAGGTCCGGAGAGACTTGACGGCCGAAGTTTCTCTATCCGAAGACATCCCTGCTGGTGTGAGGAACCGAGGGAAGAAGAGGCAGATGAAGAGGCTGTCCCCTAGTCCGTGCCCATAGGTTGCGCAGCAGGGGCTACAGGAGTTCAGAGGAAGGAGAGCCTGCTGACGAACCGACCGCCGCTGACGAGGCCGAGCAGTTCGAAATCGACATCATGAGCGGAGGTGATGTTGAGATTCGGGGGTCTCAGCTCAGCCCGGGTTTTCCTCAGCTCACGAAAGGAGAGATGAGGCACAGCAACCGAGGTCGACATCATCAGTGATATTGAGATTGCAGGAGTCTCAACTCAGCCCGGGTCTTCCCCTGCTCATGAAAGGAGAGATGAGGCACAGCAACCTGGGTCTCCAAGTGTGTTCATCTCCAGTCCTCGGACAGTTGACCCCAGCCCTACCACTGGGGTAATTGGTGGCAAGGCTCCGGCTACCGAGGCCTCTCGCGTTGAACTGCCATCTTCCTTATCCGCAGAGGGAAGCGATTTTGAGGATGAGGTCGACTACTGGTGACGAACCCGCTCCTCCTGATCCGAGTAAATTCTCACACATCTCGGAGGAGGAAATACATGGGTACGAGCCGTTGACGGCATCACCACTGGCGGCAGTTATTCCCGCTGAAGGTACTCTTTTAACCTTCTGACTCGATTTCTCTTTTCATTTTGAAGAGGAGGTTTTAACATTCTCCTTTTATGCTGCAGGGTTGGCCGAGGATATTGAGGCTGCAACCTCCTCGCATATCGAGGAGATGGTGCAAGAGTTGACCCAGCTGGAAGGAGTTGAGACTCCAGCCGCCGAGATGCCTCCAGAGAAGGCAACTACTGAAATCGGGGAGACTCCCACTCTGCAGGACAAGGAGGCAACCACTGAAGCCAGGGAGACTTCTACTCTGCAGGATTCGCCCAAGAATTCGACATCTCTGGACCTCCAACTTGGTAAGGAAGTTTTGATGTCTTGGATGTTTCTCTTTTCACCATTGTAGCTAATGTTGAGATAATTTGCAGAGAGAACTGGGGGGGCTCAGGTGGAGAGTCTGACGGTCAGTGCCCCTCCGGAAGGCCACACAGCTCAAGCCTCGGCCGAGGTTTCTGAGGAGGTCGAGCTCACTACTCTGTCATCAGCTGTGTAGGTTCCTGCAGAGGTAGCACCCCCAGAAGCGCTAGTGGCTACTCTTGCTCCTGCCGTACCGGTGGTCAGCCCGACTCTTGCGCGAGAAGAGCCGGCTTACATCCCTCACCCCGTGATAGAAAGGGGGTCGGGGAGCACCTCGGGCGATGATACTATGGAGTACCTGACACGCAAAACGGTGCAGCAGTTCTTTGACTCGATGCGATCATGCATCGATTTCATCCTGTCTGGGGGTAGCTCCTTTGAATTCGCCCGGATGTTTCTCGGAAACTTGGCCGAGAACATCAAGTTGGCCGGAGGCCCTTCGCTAGCCCAGGCGTGTCTGCTGGTGGTGGAGCAGGTGGGACAAGACCTGAGAGAGCTTCGATCCCTGGAGGATGCCGGCTCATTCCATAAAGCCCAGGAAACTCTGAATAGGCTCCTTGCTGCTCAAGAGCAGGAGCGAAGGGAGGTGGAGGAGAAGATAACTAATAACACCCGTCTTTTTGAAGGTTTCCAGGCTGATCATCATCGGCTAGCGGTCGAGTCCAAGGAATCTGTCATGATCATACAGGCTGCAAAGCAGGCTATCCTTGACTCTCGGGCTGCTATAGCCAGGGCTGAGGCCATGATTGCTTTTAACGAACAAAAGCTTGCTACCTCTGAAAAGAGGCTAGCGGAGTTAGAGGCTGCCAAGGCGCAAGTTGAAGCAAACCTCTCTGTTCGTTCATCCGAGTTGGAATCCCTCCGAGTACAAGCGCATGGATTTTTATCTGAGGCGGATCTGCGGGCCCAAGCTCTCATGGAGGCTGAGAAGGCACGTCAACATAAGATACATCGCCTTAGAGAGCAAATCCGTTCCTTGGCGAACCAGGACTTGTAGCCTTCTCTTTTTTTTTTGTAAAGAAAAGGACACTCTGTTTTATAAGAGTGTTTGTATTAACTTTTATCATTTTTTTTTTGATGTAATAAAAGTCTTTGGAGTTCTTGTTCCATCTTTATTGCCTTGCTGTAGATGAATTCAACTTCTTTTAATGAAACGCGGCGTTAACTCAAGTCTTCTTGATGAGACGCGGCATTGATTCATAGGAACCTAGATAGAACTAAGTTTTTCTGATGAGACGCGGCATCAAATCATAGAGAGAGACGCGGTCATCAGTTCATAGGAACTTAGGAAGAACTAAGTCCTTTTGATGAGACGCGGCGTCAATTCACAGAGAGAAACGCGGGTTTAATTAACGCGAATCTGTCCTGCTAATGAAGACGCGGTTCAAGCAGACGCGGAGGACGCGGCTTTGAGTGAGGTTCATTGGCCGCAATACTTAACTCTATCCAGACGCAGAGTTCAGGATAATGAGGTCTTACACCCCTTAACATTAACGCAGTCAGGGACGTGGCGCTGTAGACGCAGCTCCAAGATGCTTGTAAAGGTGATGGGCTTTTTCTGCTGAAGTCATAAGCCTTAAGACGCAGCTTTATGTGCTTTCCCACTGGGGCCCCCCAAAATGAGTCCCTTTTGTTGAGAGACGCGGATCGACTTTGAATCATCCAAGAGACGCGAAGGATCTTCTAACTTGGAATGAAGGAGGACGCCGATTTTTGAGAAAAGAGGGGACGCGGGTCTTTGGACGCAGCTCTCACACCCGCGTTTTGGCACGATTTCCCAGGCGTTATAAACAGCCTGTCATAAAGATTTTGTGAAATCTTTGAACGTCAAGTCTCCGTTGACGATTGGGAACCCGCATCATCCGTTATTTCCCGAAGCGGTTTGTCCACGCGTCAGTTCTTCATTGGGCTTAGACGTTAATGCCTTTTAATGCAAAACTGGCGCTGGCGGTTTGAGACCAGCGTCTGCGACGCTTCCCGAAGCAACGTTCCACGCGTCAAACTCCTATTGGACTTTGACGGTCGTGCGGTCATTATGGCCGACGGTTTTGATTAATGAATCCATTAATGACAGTTATCAGGGGTTGCCTATAAATAGGGGCTCCTCCTCTCCCTTTAACAGTCCATACTTAGACTGTATTCTTTTTGAGAGCGAGTGCTCTGAGAGACTCTATCTTCTCCCTTTCTGAGAGACTCTATCTTCTCCCTTCAAGGACCCTATCAGGGGTTTGCCTCCATGGACGAAGATGACCCAGAGCTTCCATGCTTCTGTTTGGTCTCTTCAGTAGATTACCACTGTCAAGTGATTTCAATGATAGGAAGCGTCTCCCTGAGCACCTTTTACGTCCGCGCCTCAATGCAGAGAGTTCAACTCTTAACAGAGGCCTCTGCGGGTATGTCATGCCCACTTACCATGACATTTTAGATCCAACCAAGTTTGAATTTTAGTATATCTCTTAGAGAGATATCATCTGGACTTTCTTGCGAAGTCATGGTTGGTGCATTCCTCTTCTGAAATTTGCGCCATCAACTTAAACTTTTTTGAACGCAAGTATTGAAGTCGTTGGTACATGGCCGCGGGCTTTGCACACAGAGCTCGCGTCTTGAGGCCACTGACTTGGAAGAATTTCAATTCGGGTCGAAGGTTTCAGGCCTGAACTTTTGCAACTCCTGTTCCTCCAACAGAGAGATGGCAATTTTTATGGCGTCTGATTTTCTGCGCGCCTTGTATCTTAGACGCGGATGTGGAATTAGGTCGCATTTGAATTCTGTGTGTATCACAGTCTTGCTCGCGTCTGTTTCTGTTGTTGCAGGAATTTGGCTCAGCGTGCGGGTCATTCCCGCGTCTGCAGTCTTCAGCAATAACCGCGTTTGTGACTTAGTTTTCTTCTGTCGAAGTATACTAAGCTCTGAATTGTCTAATTCCCTGTTTGCTTCTTGCAGGTAGGCTTGATCATCCTTTTTCACGTTCGCTGGGCCCGTGGGAGATTATATCGGCCAGCGAACTTGTTCGATGTTCGTCCACAAGGGAAGAAATCATAGTCTCCGTCGTCCACAAGGGAAGAAATCACGATCCCTGACGGGGACTTAACCCTCGTCAAGATCTTATTGGACGCGATGCACCAGTCATGCTTGCGGGCTGGTCACGGTCACAGTGGGTATGGCGGCGAGGGGGTTACGGTGGATATAGTGGCAGATAGCATCCCCTTCCTCTCTCACCCCAGAAGTGACATCAAGGACACTCCATGTTTGTTGGATGGCCTTCTGGCGAAAGAGATGCTCATGAACGAAGGGTTGCATGGCTTTCTGCTGCCACCGGACCTCAAGAACACCATTGCTTTTAGCTTAGTCAGCTAGGGCTCTTTCGATTTTTACGTCATGCACCATAGTGCAATCGGCTCCAATTGTCGCCACAGTTTGGCGCTTTTCCAAACATCGTGCACTTGGAATCAGATGCGGCTTCAAGGAGTGAGTACGGCCTCTGAGAGAGAGAGGGACTTCTTTGTACTCCTTAATTGTAACACTCAATCTTATTGTATAAGAGAGCGTTTTGTATCACTTTCATATGCCTGGATATAAATAAAAGTGACATTTTTCTTTCTGCCTCTTTCTATTGTCTTGAACCTTTTGTCTTCGTTAGACGCATAGAAGCAGAAGATCTTTGACTTTGTCAAAATTATGATGATAATCTTAATAAGTCAACTTTTGTAGGAAAAGATCCTATTTCAGGAACTTTCACAATACTGTCAGAGGTGTAATATTAACTTGACAGAGATGAAATAATGTTTGGTGGACCAGCCACTTTATAAGAAAAGTGACAGGTGGAACACGTACCCCCAGGGAAGGTGAACTTTTATCAAGGGTTTGGGATCAACTTGATTAAGTTCAGCCGGGGAGTTGATGGAAACACTGTCAATGGTTTAGTGTTAACCTAACAATATTTTTAGGTAGACTTGTTATTCTATTGAAGAGAATAACAAGTAAGACTAGACTCGTGGGGAATCTAGGGAAGTCTTTACCGTTAGAGGTGTGATATTAACTTAACGGGTTGAAAGTAGTCTCGTCAGAAGTGTGATGTTAACTTGACAAGGATGTGAGTCAGAGGTGTAATATTAACTTGACTCAAAAGTATTTCAGTTTTGTTTTGGGAAAACTGAGAGTGTCACTGACATAGGTGTGATGTTTAACTTGACAGTGAGGGTAATGCTAGAGGTGTAATGTGGAACTTAGCATTGGTCATCTCGGCTTATTTTTAATCGTGGGGAAAACTAGCACTCAAAAGTGTGTATTTATGTGAAATCGATGAAAAGCTCGAATGTGCTTAGTGTACCCTCGATACTACCGTTATAGCGTTGGCTCAACGGGTCGAATCCACAGGGAAGGGAGGCGATAGAAGCATTAACAGTTTCTATTCCCGTTTATGTTAACAATTCTTCTTTGTTAAAAGGAATGAAAAAGAATGAAAAAGAAAAGAAAAGGAAATCCAGAATGTGGTAGGTGAGGAGAGCGATGAAAACGACGATGTGAAAACAAAATAGAAAAGAGTTGAAAACAAATAAAGAAAGAAGATGGAACAAAGTAGAACTAAGAAGGCGATGAAAACAACGATGAAAAAATGAGAAAAGAATTTCTTGAAAGATTTCTAAAACAAGCTAAAAGAAAACTCATGGCTACTAACTACTAAGTGCTCCACTAACCATGCTAACCTCTTCGAGATAGTTGCCTCACATTTTGATCCTTGGCCATCACAATCATTGCCTTCAAAGAGACGATACAAAGCATGGCTCACCGATGGTTCTTCACATTCACAACATTGCAACAAGAACAAGCTAGTACAAGCATCAACTCACCAACAACTAAAAGAAAGCATGAAATAAAAGAGCATGAAATAAAAGAGAGTTAGCTTGGTTAGCAAGTTAGCAAGTTAGATGTTAGAACCCATCATCTTTGGCCATCAATGGCTCTTGCAAGAACAAGGCCTTGTAGAGGCAACCCGATTCATGTGGATTATCAAGTAAGTGGTTAGATAGGTTAGTGGTTAGTAGTTAGATTGCCATGAAAAGAAAAACTAGCAAGAAATCATGTAGAAGATGAAGGAGATTACAATGGAGGAGAAAGGAGGCACCTTTACATAGAGTGTCACTCTCTATTACATCAATCCCTCACTATCTCTCTCTCTATGAATCACTCAGCCCTACTACAATGATCTAAGAAAAAGAAAAGAAAAATACAAGAAATGAAGAACACTCACCTACACTACACTAAAATCTAGATCTACTCCTAAAAACGAAGACTGCTCGCGCTCTGGGCAATTGCGGGGTATTTATAGGGAGAAGAAGGCTCCAGAAGACGAGACGGGGCCACGCGTCGAAAATCGACGCGTGGCTCCCTAGGATTGCCGCGTTTTGCCGTGGGAATGCGGCAATCCTAGGGAATCGTGTCTCTGGATTTCGTCCACGCGTTCGTCTGGCTTCTAGCTGCTTCCAGGTATATCCTATTTCTGGTACTTTCGCCCGAATATTCGTCTGACAGCTCAGGAGTCTAGGTACAATGCATGTTCTAGAAAATCCTTTGCTTGGCCTCCAAGTAATTGCGGGATTAATTAGCATAAATTGAGCTGAATTAGCCTCTTATTCCATCTTTACCCTTAGACTTTGGATTTACCTGCAATTAAGACCAAAACACGATTTAGACGACTATTTATTCTTAAAAACTGTGAGAGAATGCGACATAATAATGCAGAATTGTAGACTAATCACACCCCCACACTTATTCTTTTGCTCGTCCCGAGCAAAACAAGAAAAGAAAACTATACTATAAGGATTATTACACCACTTTCGCAGGTGACGCGATTGCACTGAGCGTGTGCAACAAGCCGTTAAACCTCTAGGTTACCCTAGAGGAGGAGTGTTGTCTCCTGAGGGTTTTCAGCGGATTGCACCCACAAAATCCATAAAGAAAGAAGACAAATGTTAGTATTTTGAAAACGCATTTTGAAAGAGAGACATGTTTTCGAACTATTTTTGCAAAAATATAAGTGATCTAAGGTCATAAGTCCACCTATAATTATTCTTTCTTAAACTAAGTCTCTATGCAAGATATTGTCTTCAATTAAGGTAAGAATTCAAAATTGGATTGAATACTTTATCTTTCATAAAACCTAGATATTATGCACACCGTGACAGTGAAGATTTCTGGGATTTCAACTCTAACCATAAAGCCATTTATTTATATATATTTATTTTCTTTTTCTCTTTTTTCTTCCCTTAGTTTAGGCTTTCTAGTTCACCCATGTAACGGGCCTATAACCGATGACTCCCAAACCAGTCGGTCTTAGGGCACCAGATGTGAAAACATCCCTCGGGTTTAAGGACTCAAGTGAAAAAGGCCACGAAACTAAAGGGGATTATTTATTTCCTTTACCACCGTTAGGCGTGAATAATCATGCTTCTTGAGGCACAATTATCCAACTTAATAAGTGATGTTTTATTCACATATATATTTTTTATTTTATTTTATTTTATATATGGCATTTTAGGTCTTTGTTTCTATCCCAAAAATGTGTAAGTGTGAAGTGCATATTTATCTAAGGCAAAAAATTCAAGATAAAAATATCTCCCCAATTTTACTTACTTAGCCTATAATATCAAGCAAGATCTATTATTTCAACTAGGTTTAAGATGTCATAATTAAGGCTTTCTTAATTTCTAAGATACATCTTAATTTTCTTAAAAATAGATCAAAACTTTGTCTCTTATTTCAAAAAGTTTTTAAAGAAAGAGAAAATTCCTATACAAAAGGGAAGATTTCTAAAAGGAGGGAAGATTTCTAAAAGGAGTGTAAAAGAAAGAAAATCTAAAAACTCTAAGTTAGTAAACCCTCCCCCACACTTATCTCATGCATTGTCCTCAATGCATCGTGATATATGTATGCATGAAACAAATAGAGAGGGAAGAAAAAAATTATCTCAAGGTGGTGGTTCTGGTGGCGGCCTGATTGGTCCACGAAACATGGCCCAATCAACTTTGCTTTGGGTTTTGAGGAACCCACCATAGACCTCCATGATACAACCCACTAGAAAGATGTATGCATTTATAATTTTTATTAAAAAATTTACCCCATCTAATTTTCAAATTTTTAAAATAATTTCAGAGTCAATTTTATCAAGATCCTTGTCCCAGAATGGAGTATGAAAAGATGGAATGATTGATTTGGACTTGGGAAATATGGGAACTAATATCGACTCAGAAAAATGACTTAAGTCAAGTAAAGGTTCGGGAGTCGAGATCGGTTCAGGAAGTGGGTCCAAATCAAAAAGATACAGCTCAGGTCCACATTCATTTCCCCATGATGGAATGTGAATATCTAAGATTGGTGATTCAAGTTCAGGAGGGATGGGAATCAAAACTGACTCTAAATTGCGTAACAAAACAGGTGTCAATAGTGATTCGGGAATTTGAATAAGATCACAAACTTGGGGATCAAAGTCACATTCCTCATTCAGTTCAATTCCACAAAAATGAGAACTTACCAATTTATCAAATGGACTTTCAAAAGTATGAAATTGGTCAAGTTCAATATGATCATCATGAATGATTGGTGATTCAATTTCACAATGGATAGGTACAGGATTCAATACTGACTCGGGAAAAGGATTGAAATCAGGTGAAGATACAGGGGTCATAATTGAATCAGGAAGTACAATTGAATCATCAAGTGGAAGTTCAGGACCATATTCATGTTCAAGTTCAATTTCAGTAAAAGGAAAACTTGTCAAAATATCAATGGGATTTGAAGTTTGGACAAGTTCAGATAAGTGTGCTGAAATTGAATCTTGATTTCCAAAATGACAAGAGTCCTGGGTCATATCAATAGAGTTTGACATAGTTGAATTGGTCAAAGGTTGATAAGATAGAGTTTCCTCATTCCTAATAATGTTAACCAATTGACTCAATTGTTCTTCCACCTTATTGATAGACTCGACATGTGATTTTTGACATTGAAATAAAGACTCCTTCAAGATATCCAAACTCTTATCTAGACTTGATGTATCTCCAAATGGTTGCTCTAGAATGGGAGTATAGGAATCTTGGTTTTGGAAATTTTGTGAATGATTTGAGTCAAAAATGTGTGAAAATTGAAGCTTGGACTCACACAAGAGTTCTTTACTCATTTCCAAGGCAAATGGTTGTTCATTATGAGGAGGTGGAACTGAGTAAGACTCTTGAAAATATTGTGGAATTGGAGGGGCCAATGTTTCTTGAAGTTGTTGCTCGGCCCTCTGTAGATTGGCTTCTAAGCTCTTTAGTAACTCATATTTTTCTTCAATTGGTGGAGTATAAGAAGCAAATTTGGGGAATGAATATTGTGGACAAGATGAATATGATGGACAAGGTGGACATGGGGGACAAGGAGGTTGAAAATTTAACTCGGGGGACTTGAATCCCCAATGACTGTGACGAGTTGAAATTATTTTGGAAATTATAGTCATAAGAATGTGGGTATGGGTTGTATTGATTCGGATAAGGCCAACCCGGTGTATTTGGTTGGTGCATATTAGAAAACGCCGGGTTGGAATTATCCGATCCAAATGGAGTTGGTGTGAAATATGGATTCATGTTTGGATTGAAAGAATTGTTATTGTTGAATGCCATTTCACAAAAAATCACAAACAAAAGAAAAATCAAACAACAAACAAAAAGAAAAGAAAAATCAAAACCAAGCCAATAGGAGGGTTGACCTAGACCTAGATGAAATGTCCCTAGGGGCCAACGTCTATTCAAATTTATTAGGGCTTGGGTTGTGTGAGTGGGGAGATGATTTTTGGGCTAAGGAAGGGTGATTAAATCCCACCTTATCTTGTTTGGTTTTGCCCTTAAGTTCAATTTGTGCAAGTGTGCAAAATAGACAAGAATATAACACAAAGCGATAAATCACCCACGTGTTTGTCCTATGCTATATGCAATGCCATATGTACATCTCCATCCAGATCACAACAACAGAACAAAATACAGTATATTGGAATTGAATTGACACGTGCCTAAATGCAAATGTCTAAACCGTTTTAAAAGCGTCCAAATATCGTATTTTAGTTCTTTTATTTATTATGGTGTGTCGGCAATCAAAGCAAGAAATATAGCAGTACAAATCCACTAGCTATTACAATTCACACATCCCAGAACAACAACAATTACAACGTTCACAAAATTGCCGCAGGTTCGCGGCACATGCCGCGGTTGCGCGGCAGTTCTTCAGAATCTGGGTCCCTGCTTTCAAGAGCAGGGAAAGGCAAAGCTAGCTTATGTTCTGTAATGTTAAGCACCTGTAAATATTGCCCTGCACACCAAAACAGAGAAGACAAATGTTAACAAAAACGTGAAAACAAAACCATTCCCTTCCCCGGTAACGGCGCAAATTTTTTGATCGTGGGGAAAACTAGCACTCAAAAGTGTGTATTTATGTGAAATCGATGAAAAGCTCGAATGTGCTTAGTGTACCCTCGATACTACCGTTATAGCGTTGGCTCAACGGGTCGAATCCACAGGGAAGGGAGGCGATAGAAGCATTAACAGTTTCTATTCCCGTTTATGTTAACAATTCTTCTTTGTTAAAAGGAATGAAAAAGAATGAAAAAGAAAAGAAAAGGAAATCCAGAATGTGGTAGGTGAGGAGAGCGATGAAAACGGCGATGTGAAAACAAAATAGAAAAGAGTTGAAAACAAATAAAGAAAGAAGATGGAACAAAGTAGAACTAAGAAGGCGATGAAAACAACGATGAAAAAATGAGAAAAGAATTTCTTGAAAGATTTCTAAAACAAGCTAAAAGAAAACTCATGGCTACTAACTACTAAGTGCTCCACTAACCATGCTAACCTCTTCGAGATAGTTGCCTCACATTTTGATCCTTGGCCATCACAATCATTGCCTTCAAAGAGACGATACAAAGCATGGTTCACCGATGGTTCTTCACATTCACAACATTGCAACAAGAACAAGCTAGTACAAGCATCAACTCACCAACAACTAAAAGAAAGCATGAAATAAAAGAGAGTTAGCTTGGTTAGCAAGTTAGCAAGTTAGCAAGTTAGATGTTAGAACCCATCATCTTTGGCCATCAATGGCTCTTGCAAGAACAAGGCCTTGTAGAGGCAACCCGATTCATGTGGATTATCAAGTAAGTGGTTAGATAGGTTAGTGGTTAGTAGTTAGATTGTCATGAGAAGAAAAACTAGCAAGAAATCATGTAGAAGATGAAGGAGATTACAATGGAGGAGAAAGGAGGCACCTTTACATAGAGTGTCACTCTCTATTACATCAATCCCTCACTATCTCTCTCTCTATGAATCACTCAGCCCTACTACAATGATCTAAGAAAAAGAAAAGAAAATACAAGAAATGAAGAACACTCACCTACACTACACTAAAATCTAGATCTACTCCTAAAAACGAAGACTGCTCGCGCTCTGGGCAATTGCAGGGGTATTTATAGGGAGAAGAAGGCTCCAGAAGACGAGACGGGGCCACGCGTCGAACATCGACGCGTGGCTCCCTAGGATTGCCGCGTTTTGCCGTGGGAATACGGCAATCCTAGGGAATCGTGTCTCTGGATTTCGTCCACGCGTTCGTCTGGCTTCTAGCTGCTTCCAGGTATATCCTATTTCTGGTACTTTCGCCCGAATATTCGTCTGACAGCTCAGGAGTCTAGGTACAATGCATGTTCTAGAAAATCCTTTGCTTGGCCTCCAAGTAATTGCGGGATTAATTAGCATAAATTGAGCTGAATTAGCCTCTTATTCCATCTTTGCCCTTAGACTTTGGATTTACCTGCAATTAAGACCAAAACACGATTTAGACGACTATTTATTCATAAAAACTGTGAGAGAATGCGACATAATAATGTAGAATTGTAGACTAATCAGCTTGGATAAGGAAGTGGAGGAAAAGTCATGGCCATAGGTGTATTGTTGAACTTAGCAATGACTTAGATGCTAGAGGTGTAGTGTTAACTTAGCATCATTCGTTTCAGTTTCAATACGGAAGTCTGAAGGAAAGTGACTGTCAGAGGTGTAATATTAACTTGACAGAAGCTTGGTGTACTGTTTAGAAGTATAATGTTAACTTAAACAGTAATTTTGTCAGAGGTGTGATATTAACTTGACAAGAATTGGCTCGTGCCAAAAAACGGTTTGAGGACCTGTCATTCTATTGATGAGAACTGACAGGTGAAATTTGGAGTGCCAGAGGTATAGTGTTAACTTGGTAATGATTGTATTTGGTAGACCTACCATTCTGTGGGTGAGAATTGGTAAGGGATTTTGGAGGAAAGAGTGGAGCCAAGTCCACTTAGGATTTTTAGCAAACCCTCAGCTATTAACGGATTTGAGGTGCCTTTACCAACTACCGTTTGAGTTGGGCTAGCCATGCTATTCCCTTCAGCATGATGAGTTGTCGAAGACTTATGTTGGGCTTAGAAGCCAACATTTTTCCTCTATCCTTAGCCGTCGGAGGCGTCGGATGTTTGATCAGAGGTGTACTTTTAACTTGATCAGCGGAAGAATACCATTTAAGGATAGTATTTCTTCAAGAACCTGCCATTGATAGGCATCATGAGTGTATCGCCATTCGAAGTTATGAGGCGATATGATCCATTCGAGTAGACTGACTCTACCACAAACGGTCCTTCCCATTTGGGTTGGAATTTTCCTTTTGTCTTGTGCGTCATCACCATGGGTCTTCTGACGGCTAAGACAAGATCGCCTTTCCTAAAAGTCCACACCTTAACTTTCTTATTGAAGGCTTTGGTAATTCGAGCTTGGTAAAGCTCGATTTGTTGTTGGGCCTGCAAACGCTTATCGTCTAAGGCCTCCAATTCCTGGAGTCGCTGTCGATGCTTCTCCTCGGTTGTCATCTCCGCTGTCAAGGCGACGCGTAGAGATGGAATTTGGATTTCCAGTGGAAGTAAGGCTTCACATCCATATACCAAAGAAAATGGCGTGGCTTTAGTTGGGGTTCGCACAGTTGTGCGATAGGCCCATAAGCATTCACCTAGCTTATCGTCCCAGTCTCGTTGACTTTTCGAGACGAACTTCTTGAGAAGCTTGCCAATAGTCTTGTTGAAAGCTTCTGCGAGGCCGTTGCGGCAGGATAGTATGCCGTCGAGGACACACTCTGGATTCTGAACTTAGCGCAGAATCTCTGGAACGCCTGGCTGATGAACTGGGGTCCATTGTCATGGACAATTCGTCGAGGTACACTGAAACGGTAAATAACGTGATGTTTCACGAACTTGATCACGTTAGACGATTTTACCTCCTTCAGAGGAATAGCTTCGGCCCATTTAGAGAAATAATCGGTTATTGTCAAAATAAACCGATGTCCCTTTGATGATGGTGGGCTGATAGGACCAACCACATCCATCCCCCACATTTCAAATGGCCAGGTAGAGGTCATGGAGTGGAGGTACCCTGGTGCTTGATGGATGAAATCGCCGTGCACTTGGCAGGCGTGACATCTTTTGGCATAAGTGATGGCATCGGCAATCATCTTGGGCCAGTAGTAACCCAATCTTTGGAGTCGATGTGCCAGTTTTGGGCCAGGTTGATGGGCTCCACACATACCATCGTGGGCTTCTTTCAATACCTCTTGGGCCTCCTTTGGTGAGAGGCACCGGAGCAAGACCCCGTCATACGATTGACGATACAATGTTCGTGTAATCGCATTGTAATAAAATTTAGGGTCTTTCCTTCGAATGGCAGCCACTTCCTTGGCGTCCTCAAGCAGGATGCCATACAAGACATAGTCGATATAGGGGAATCGTCAGTCTTTAAGCTCTGGCCCGGTTGACAATTCCAGCGCTTCTTTGCCTTGATACTCTCCCTTTGACTCCTGATAGTCTTTGAGGGCAGTTCTCGGGCAATACAGGTCGTGGCTGTAGACGAATACCTTCTCCATTGCTCTAGCTGGAAGAGCTAAGGAGGCCGCGAGGGACGCCAGTGCATCTGCATGCGCATTTTGCCTGCGCGGTACATGATCGATGTAGAAGTTTGTGAACCTCTCGGCCATGTGGATAGTTGCGTTGTAGTAAGGTACTAGATCCTCATGTCTGACTTCGTACTCCCCGTGAACTTGGCTAATAATGAGTTTGGAGTCACCGTATGCCTCGAGATTTTTAATGCTAATCTCATCGGCGAGCTGCATCCCAATCAAAAGAGCGTTATTTTCTGCTATATTGTTGGAGCAAGGCTCAGTTAGCGAGACAGCTCGAGGAATCACATAGTTCTGTGGCGAGACGAGTACTACTCCTACCCCCGCTATGATGTGTCCTTTTGGGCTTGTTCTGGATGCACCGTCAAAGAAGAGTTGCCACACTTGACTTTCAAACGATGTCTGAGTTAGGCAGGCTTCAGTGACCTCATCTGGGAGATCGTCGTAAAGTTTGGTTGCCCTCGGATCTGGATGCTCAGCCAGGAAATCCGCCACCGCTTGTCCTTTAATGGCCTTCTGTGGTAAAAAGTGCATTTCATATTGAGATAACAATATGGCCCATTTTGCCAGTCGGCCATTTAGCGATGAAGGTTTTGTCATGAGTAACCTCAAGGGGTTAACTTTTGATATGACATTTATGGTTTGGCCCGCCAGGTAGTGTCGCATTTTCTGAATGGCGAACACCAGTGCCAAACATTCCTTCTCGATCGGGTTGTACCAATGTTCGGCTCCGATCATTGTTCTACTCAGATAGTAGATCGCTTGCTCACATCCATGGTCATCATGCTGAGCTAGTAGAGCTCCCAAAGAATGATCCATTGCCCGGACGTATACCAGGAAAGGTTTTCCGGATATCGGAGCTGCAAGGACTGGTGGTTGGGTGAGGTATTGCTTGATTTCCTCAAATGCTTGTTGACAAGCGTCGTCCCAAATGAACGAGAGACCCTTCTTCATTAGCTTAGTGAAGGGTTGGCATCTTCCGGAGAGGTTTGAGATGAACCTACGGATGTACGCCAATCGTCCTTGCAATCCCCTGAGTTCCTTGAGATTTCTCGGAGGTTGCATCTCCTGGATAGCGCGAACCTTTTCCGGGTCCAGATGAATTCCCGTGGAGGTTACAACAAATCCTAAGAATTTGCCACTAGCCACCCCCAGGAAGGATTTAGTTGGGTTCATCTTCAACTGATGAGCTCGCATGATGTCAAAAACCACCTTCAGGTCAGCTATGTGATCACCCTTAGCGTGACTTTTCACCGCAATATCATCAACATAACATTCCACCGTTTTGCGCATTTGCTGCTGGAAAATGGCGTTCATGGCCCTTTGATATGTTGCCCCCGCATTCTTCAGTCCGAAGGGCATGACGGTATAGCAGTAGACCCCCAATGGTGTCCTGAAGGAGGTGTGCTTTTCGTCGTCAGGATACATTTTAATTTGATTGTATCCTGAGAATCCATCCATGAAGGACATTCGTTCGAATCCACAAGTATTGTCAATCATGACATCTGTGATTGGCAGTGGGAATTCGTCTTTGGGGCAAGCCTCGTTTAGATCACGGAAGTCGATGCAGATCCGAATCTTCCCGTTCTTCTTGGCAACTGGGACAATGTTCGCTACCCAGTCGGGATGTTGTTCTTCCCTGATGAAGCCAGAATCAATAAGTTTTCTGACTTCTGATTGAATTGCCTCCATTATTTCTGGACAGAACCGTCGCTGCTGTTGTTTGACAGGTTTTGCGTCCGGATTGATGTTGAGGCGGTGCATAGCCACTTGAGGATCAAGTCCAGGCATGTCCTCGTAATTCCAGGCGAAGAAGTCTATATACACTTGTACAAGAGATATTAGATCCTTCTTCTCCGAAGGTGACAGGCTGTCACTTATGAAGATGGGCTTAGGATTGGCCTCATCTCCTAGATTGATTTGAACAACCTTGTCTTCTGTGGCTGGCTCGCGCTATTCAAAGCGGGTATCCCAAAGAGTATTTAAATGTTTGATCCAAGGATCTGTATCAGATTGGATCATTTCTTCATCTCCGTCTTCCAGGTGGCTTGTTGAAACCATGTTCACTGAAAGTTCTCTGAAGATGTTGCCGACACTGACATCCGACTCCCACGATGACGTGCCGAAGAGTAATTATGACCTGATGGCCCTCCAGAATCAGAGGCTGATGGGATCGGATTCGATACATAGCCCAACCCCGGCGCGTCCGATGATAATAATCGGGGGCTTTCCCTTTCGGCACAAAGGATCGAAGTAGCGTTCTCCTTCCTTTGCCGAAGTTCAACCTGGGTCTGTTGGTTAGATCGTACCCCATGCACTTCATCATTTTGAGCACTTTTGGTTCATAATG
Source organism: Agave tequilana (assembly GCA_038442645.1). Taxonomy (NCBI): domain Eukaryota; kingdom Viridiplantae; phylum Streptophyta; class Magnoliopsida; order Asparagales; family Asparagaceae; genus Agave; species Agave tequilana. Next base: position 33,695 of record JAVJIF010023081.1, read on the forward strand.
ACCGAACTGAGGGGATTCCTCCTCGCCTTCCGATTCTTCGCGGGGCGTTGGTTCAGACGAGATTCGCCCAAAAAGAATTAGTTTTTGGCCTTTCCGTCTGGCTGGAACCATAAATATAGATTCTTGTGCATTACCATTATCTTGGTATATCCCGAAGGATGATTTTACTGGTACATGTAACGATGTCAAAGCATCCATTGCCGACCAGAGGTCACCATCTACATCAGTGCTAGTATCTGACGGTATTGAATCAGAAGCAATCACAGAAAAATACGCTAAATCTAATTCTTCATTAATGTACCAACCGCCTACATCGTCGGTGGTATTATCAACATCGAGCTTATCAATGCTCTTTACAGGTGGATCTAGCTCCCACACACACTCATCTTCCTCCAGCTCAGTATCGGCTTCATTGCCAGAGTCTGGTTCTTTCGGTTGCGGGACTTCATCCGTCTCCCCGGATCTTGGTACAGTAAGGAGTCTGTGAAATAATTCTCGACCCCTTTGAATGGATGCCTTTCGGCAATCAACGTCTGCACCTTTTCATTCTCGTCAATGTATTTCATGACTTGATGGAGAGTAGAGGGAACGATGGAGTTGCGGTGAATCCACGGCCGTCCCAGCAATAGGTTGTAGGAAGTGTCGGCATCAATGATGTAACATGTCACTTCTGACTTTAAACTTCCAATCTGACATTTGAGCTTAATCTTTCCCATCGGACGGGTCCTGTTGGCATTGAACCCATAGATAGTTGTCTGTGTAGGGCTCAAACGATGAGTAGGAATGCCCAGATGTTGCATGACCCGGCGAGGCATGATGCTCAACGCGGACCCTGAATCTACCTGAATGCAGTTCACTTCAGATGATCCAATATACCCTGTGAAGTACAGGGGTCGATCATGCTTCCCTTTAACCTGCATATCCTCTGCCGTGAAGGTGATGCAGGGGGCATTCTGGGAGGTGTGGAGACAATTCTCTACATCTTCCTCCTTTGGCACCTGGGTCATGAAGACCTCAGCGTTTGCCAGAGCCTCATGTAGAGCTTCTCTGGTTGACTTTGACAGCCTAAGAAGCTCATACAAGGTAATCCGTGCCGGGATGTTGGCCAATTGAGCCAGGACATCAAAGCGGTAAGGCACCGTAGATCCTTCTGCGATGCCCTTTTGAAGGGCTCGAGAAAATCGAATCTCCTTCTGTTTCTCCACTGGTTGTTTTGTGGAGGGCTTGGTTGGCTCTGCAGCTGGTTGTGGAGGGGTTGCCGCCATTTCGCCATACTGCTTCAAGTAGGGCTGTCCTGAGTGGGTTTCTGCCACTAGCCGATCGGGTTCTGCGGCCAGAACTATTGTCTCCTCTTCCGAGTCGGTCAGCGAAGGAATATCGGTATCCATTTCTCGAGAAGAGGCACACACCACATTGCAGGATGACGCCTTTGCCTTGCCCTTGGACTTCTTATTAGTTACAGTAGTCCATTGTTGGGCGTCAACAAGGTCAGGGTGGACCCACATGATTTCCCCTCGAGGCGTAGGAACGGGTACTAGGCCCTTCTCTTGTTGCTGGTGAGGATCCGTGTTGACCACTCTTAGCTCTCCTTTTGGAACAGGGACCACCCCCGAAGGCGTTGGGGGTTGTCTTCTGAACTGGAGAACTGACGTCATGTTAGCCGTCACCTTCTTCTGCTCTGGTCGGAGTTTTAATACCTCCGCGTCAATCAGGGCCTGAAGGATGTCCTTGAAGACGTAGCAGCTTTTGGTGGGGTGTCCCAACATTCTGTGGTATAAGCAGTAATTGGGATTGTCGGTTTTACCGACTTCTTCAGGGCGCCTGGCTTCAGGGAGCTTCAGTCTATTGCTCTTGTTGAGTAGCTTAAAGAGCGAATCGACATGTTCCTCCTTGAAAGAATACTGCTTGTTGGCGCGTGGCTGGCTCGAAGAGCCACTTGCCTTGACCGGTTGAGGTTTGGCGGGAGATTTGGTCTCCGTTGCCAAATTATCCTTCCGCTTTGTCTGGAGGGATGTGTCTGGCGCACGCCTGGTTGACCTCTCTGGCCGTGGCTTCCCTTCTTCTGCCCTGACGCGGGTGACAATCTCCTCAGCCTGTTCACCTTGTTGGACCAACTGCTTCCAGGTGCGGCTTTCAGCAACTCCTATTTGAGCAAGGAGTGAGGTTTGGAGATTGTGGCGGCATGTTTCCACCAGGGTGACCTGGGTCATGCCGCTCGGACATCGGAGTGCCACATTCTGAAATCTTTCTACGAAAGATTTGACGGACTCTCCCTTTCGATGTTTGGTAGCCAAAAGGGTGGGCATCGTGACTTCCGAGTCGTCTTCGAAGAAGCGCGTTAGGAATAGCTTCTCCAAATCGCCCCAGTTCTTGATGGAGCCCTCCGGGAGTTTCATAAACCATTCGAAGGCGAGCCCTTTCAGGGTGCCAATGAACAGTCGTGCCAAGATGGCATCGTTGTCTACTACATTCCCTGTTTGGGATATAAAGTAGTAGATGTGTTGGTTGGGTGACCCTTTCCCATCGAATGCTTGAAGGGTTGGAGCCTTGAACTTGGACGGGTATGGAACCAAGTCCCATTCGGCAGGATAGGGCCGGACCACTCTAGCTTCTTGGAGGCCTTTACGGTTAGTAAGGGCCTCGAGGCGTTGCTCCAATTGACTCATTCTTTTAGCATGAGCCTTTCCCTGGTCTTGGTCGCCCTTTACTTGCGACGAGGATTTGGACGAACTAGAAGTAGATCACGGCCTCTCCTCAGAAGGTTCAGAAGATGAGCTTTCTCCCTTTCTCCCTTTGCCCTTCGTCTTTTTAGGAGGAGATTTTCTCCTGTCTTCGAGCAACTGTGCAAGCATCTGCTTGAGGGAGTCGATAGATTCCTTCTGAGAAAGAATCATATCCATTTGTGCCTTCTGGATTTGTTCTAAACGTCTAGCCATTTCCTTAGGAGTGCCTATCATGTAGGCGGAGGCCTCCTTCTCAACGGAAGAGTTTGAAGCCCGTGATTCCGCTACGGCGGAGTGAGAATCATTCACTTTAATGCCATGGGCTAAGGCATTATAATCAATCGGGAGAATAGCCCTAGTCCGGGTGCGAGTGTGTTGATACACCCCTTCCGGTTCAGAGTCAGACTCATCCGAGCTGACTGCAGGTTATTTTCCCTTGCTCCTGCTCGTCATATTCGCAGTGAACTCCGGGTACTCAATGTCAGAGAAGGTTCTCCTTCTGTGGGAGCGCCTTCTTTTGGCTGACGGGGGAATCAGGGTCAGCTGTCTAACTAAAGACTGCTGGTGCACACCTGAACCACAACGGCACTCGGAGAGCATAGAGATGAGCCGTTGGCAGCAACATGATGAAGTGACCTGATTGGCACTTCTTTTCTTCGTCAAGTAATCCCTCAGATCCACGAGAGGGGGATCGAAGAGATTAACCTCGCAACGCCGAAAACGGGAGGCATCCATATGCTGTACAGCATGGACGCGGGCTTCAGGGACGCGGTTCTCGCGTCGTGGCTGTATAACGTGCGTCTGGCGTCTCTTTTGAGATGAGACGCGATTCTCGCGTTGCTGCTTGGTGTGTCGGGGCAAAGACGTTTGAGAGAGGGTAGGCTGCTGGGCCCCACGCCTATGGGCGCGTGCCTCTCGCGCTTGACGAGGCGCAGAGGCTTCACCTTGGCGTTTGGTGAGTTGGTCTTCAGAGGACCTAGCTTGAGGAGTCTCGCGTTTGGGCCGCCAAACGCGGACTTCACGTGCTGGACGTGGCGCGGGCAAGGCGCCAGATTGTACGTCGCATCCAGCCTCAGTCGGACAACCAGAGGTTCCAACTTGTAGCTGACGCGCACGTCTCCTCTGTCGACGCTCAGCGTTTCGGTTGCATCGTAGAGGTGGAGAGTGACCAAAGACGACCTGATGCTGAACACCAGAGATTTTGACCACGCGGGTCTCCCGAGAGACGCTGACGCGGGTGTTCCGTGCTGCGCGGTTGATCGCAGCGGCAGTTGTGCCTGAGATCACGCGGGCCTTCTGAGAGGCGTTGGCGCGTGTATCTTGCTTGGCACAGTTGGCAGCAGCAGCGCCCGAGAGAACCTCGGATCGGGCTTCGGGGCCATTCCCCGTCGAGACCCTGCGGCAGACGCGGGTCTTTGGGCTCTTGGAGCCGGCAGAGAGAAACTCTTCGTATTTCGCCTGGTCAAACTCGACAACAAGCGATTCGACCATCTTTCCCTTACGAAGGACGTCATCTTGCGCCACGATTTGCTCATCAGTGACAAATGTAGTCCCCAGCGGAGTCGCCATCTCTTGTATGCGCACGGAGAGGGTACGGGGTCGAAGTAAGATTTCCTTGAATCAAATTGAAAAATTACAACGGACTCGTATTCCGGTTACAAGGGAGGGAGGATGTTGAGTCTTGAATCCTCCCTTTGTTTAGTGCTGGGTTCTTCGTGTGGCGATGGAGAGTGAATCTTGTCTCCGTTGACCGGGTGACCGTCTAGACCTTCGGGGATCTTCTCTTCGGTTAGTAGAAGGAGTAGCACAGCTCTGTCTACCAAAACTCTCAAAGAGAAGGTAGGCAAAGAGCAACTTGTACGCAGCAAGCTTGCTGAAGAGTTGAGCTCTCTCTTGCTTCTCTCTCTGTCTGTCTGCCTGGGTATAGTCTGTTGTCTATCTCTGGTCTCTTGTTGTTCTCCTCTCCTCATAGCGGCGGGGCTATTTATAGAGGCTCCAGGGGTGAACGTGCCCCCTAAAAGTGCTCCACAATGAGGGGCTAACTTCCCCGCTATGTGGGCGGTGACTGGCCCCATAACCAGGGCGGTTATAACCGAGACGCGGGCCTTGGACCCTCTCGCCCTGAGGTTGAGACGCGGGTGTCGAGCCCACGCGCCTTGATGTTGAGACGCGAGTTTTGAGCCCACGCGCCTTGAGTTTGAGACGCAGGCTTTGGACCCTTGCGCCTTGGTGCTAAGACGCGGGTGTTGAGCCCACGCGCCTTGAGTTTGAGACGCGGGTTTTGGACCCTCGCGCCTTGGTGCTGAGACGCGGGTGTTGAGCCTTCGCGTTTAGAACTTGAAACTCTGCTTTTTAATGGCTTGTCTTTTAGTGATTTTTAGACAGCCTACAATTATGTTATTTCATTTTTAGATCTTGTAGTAAGGCTGAGAGATTCAGAGAGAGAGAGATATAGAGGGATTGATGTAATAGATGGTGACAATCTATGTAAAAGTGCCTCCTTTTTTCTCCAATGTAATCTCCTCCATCTTCTACATGTTGCTTAGCTAACTTCTTTTTCTTTCATGGAAATCTAACTACTAACCACTAACCATCTAACCATTTACTTGATAATCCACATGAATCGAGTAGCCTCTATAAGGCCTTGCTCTTGCAAGAGCCATTAATGGCTCATGATGATGGGTTCTAACATCTAACTTGCTAACTTGCTAACCAAGCTAACTCTCTCTTATTTCATGCTTTCTTTCAATATTTTGATGATCTAATGTTTGTATTAGCTTGCTCTTGATGCAAGTTTGAATGTGAAGAACCATCTCATTTGCCATGTTTTATATCGTCTCTTGAAGCCAAGGATTAGTGATGGCCGAGGATCAAATGTGAGGCAACTATCATTAAGAGGTTAGCATGGTTAGTGGATTACTTAGTAGTTAGTAGCCATGAGCTTTCTTTTATCTTGTTTTAAAAAAGCAATTCTTTTATCTTTTCATCGTTGTTTTCACCGCTTTCTTTGTTTGTCTTTGTTTTCATTTTCTTTACCACAAGCTTCATCTTCTTTCCTATTTGTTTTTCAAACCACTTCTTATTTTGTTTTCACATCGTCATTTTCATCGCCTTCTCCATCTAGCACATGCTTGATTTCCTTTTCTTTTCTTTTCACTTTCTTCTTCTAATTCTTTTAACAAAGAAGAACTGTTAATATAAACGTGAATAAAAACTGTTAATGCTTCTATCGCCTCCCGTCCCTGTAGATTCGACCTGTTGAGCCATTGCTATAACGGAAGTATCGAGGGAACATTAGCACATATACAAGCTTTACATCGATTTCATAAATACACGCGTTTTTGAGTGCTAGTTTTGCCTCGATCACACTTCTTGAAGTTGAAATGCGACGGGTCACTCTGATTCCACTAGACCAACTGGACACAAAAGGCCTTCCCCGTGACAAGGTCGTAATCCTTCACTTAATGGATGATTTTGCCACCAGAAAGTTATCTAATGAGCATGGGTTCTTCATCGCTGTTACTTCTTTGAATAAAATTGGTGAAGGCGGGATCTGAGACCTTACTGGTAATGTCCCCTTTCCTGTGACCTTCAAATATCCTATGCAGAGACCTAGCAAAGACGAGATATTAGCAAAAGCATAGATACAGTTCTCCATATGTGTTAAGCTCAATTGCACAAGTCTGTAACTAAATAGGCCATCCTGGATAGGCAACTGTCAACTGAGGCCTGCTATAATTATATGTGGGTCTCCTCCTAGAATTAGTGCCAGCCGCTCCATTCTGTTCTTCCTACTGATAAGTAAAGCCGGGACTTAAAAATGGAGATTCATACTCCCGTTCACCTTCATCGCTAAGTCAAAGAGATCGCTCAATGGATGCACTGCAAAACAAAGAAAAATAAATGTTTTAGCATTGAGTAAAAATGAAAAAGAAAAATGCTAAGTTAGAGCTTCGCTCTCTGAATGGAACTGATTCAGATCCAGCCTCTCTCCACAAGTAGAACTAATTTTGCCCTGAAGTTAAACTTCAGACTACATAGAGGTGAAATGCTAAAAACCCCAAAAGGGCAGCTCTACTCGGGAGCTTGAAAGACACTGATGCCTTGAAAAGAGGCTAAGGATAGTCTTGCATAAATTGCTATACGACAAGGCTAGCCTCATCTCAGAAAGGCCAAGGTATAGCCTCGCTTATATGGCAAGGCTATCCTCGCCTTAAAAAGGCTAAGGCACAAGCCTCATCTAGAAGAACGTCTTCGCCTAATCAGGCAAGTCTAGCTTTACCAGAAAGCTCGAAAGAACTACAGCCTTCAGTTTTAAGTTTGCTAAAAGCAAAGATCAAGGAAATTCAATCCCTGAAATGGCTGATAAAACTAAAATTGAACAATATAACTCCCTAAAGTCACCAATTAATTAAAAAATCTCTGAACAGCCGAGACTCACTGGCTAAAAATTGGATGATGACCAAAGTGAAGTTCTCTGAAGCCTCAAGCCTCGGCCTCATTGCCTGGATAGTGTGAAGATGCCATGGATCTTAGTTTTGGAGAGATGAAGAGGGTGAGACCCTGGTGTTTTCAAAAGGCAGCAAGGAGGGAAGATAGGGTTCTATGGAGGACTCATTGAAGAGAAAAAATATATTTCTCTAGAGAGGACTACAAAGGTCCTATTTATAGGCCCCATGGCCTAACCTCGCCGCTGTCGCTTCAAATTTTGAAGCACAAGCGAGGCTAAAGTATTTGAGTGGTTAGCCTTGGGAAAAGGAGTAATATCCCTCATAAATACATGCAAATCTGTTCAAGCCTCAAAAAAGAGAGTAATCTCCCTCGTAACACATGACAGATCATTTAGCCTCGAGAAATGGAACACCATTCTGTAACAGCGCATGCGAGGCTGGCATTGACAAGAGGCTGACATGCCAACCTCGCTTTGGAGCGAGGTTGCTTAAAGAAGCTCGAAGGTGAGGCTCAGAGCGAGGCTCCTCACAGAGGCAAGCTTATTCCAGCCTTAAAGCGAGCCTCTTATAAAAGACGAAGCTACTCAGAGGCAAGCCTACTTTAGCCCAAAGGCGAGACTATTCCATCCTAGAAGCCGGACTAAAATCAGCGCTAAAAGCAAAGCTAAGTTCAACCATCAAGGCGAAGCTCACACCTACATATCTTTGATTATTAATCGAAGCAATTCAAAGTATTTTGAAATCTAAACTATTCCACTGCAAATTTACAAAAACTATAAAGGGAGTTTTATTGACACACTAAAAAAGACAAACTCCCGTACAACTTTTCAACTGGTCAGAACGATGTCCAATTTATCGACATCTACAAAAGATAAGCCGCGGACAAGCTGATGACCAACTCAATACATCCCGAGGGACAAAGCAAAAGTGATTGTTATACATATTTGCATATTTTACCACTTCCATACCATGCATATTGTAAATAAAAATGTGATTTTTAATCCTTTTTTCTCTATTTTTGCAGGTCCACATCTTAAAAGAGAAAAAGCCCAAAATTCTCTTTAATTAGCAATAATTAAAGAGTTTAATTTAAAGCCCAAAAGAACCCAAGATTTGAATCCAGAATCAGGAGAGATCCGCGCGCCAACTCAATCTTCCAGAAGGCCACGTGGATAACAACCTCGCAACAAACTCACAACAGAAAATCTGGCCTCAACGGCCCAGATTTTGCCGCCAAATCCAAGATTTTCCCGCCAATTTGCGGCAGTTGTGATTCTGTTAGATCCCGGATTTTGCGCCAACGGCCAGGGCTCTAGATGATTCTCACTGAGGGCTATAAATACATGACCAGGGTCTTCACGAGAAAAAGAGAAGAGAGAGGAGAAATTAGGGGAAACTCTTGTATTTTGTTTTAGTATTCTCCTAGGTTTTAGTCTCCATCTTCTTCCTCCTAGAGATTTTGTCAAAGAAAGAAAGAGAGTGCTGTTGAAAGCTTGTAAGCAAGGAGGTGACATTACTTGTAAGCAAGGATTAATCAAAGCTTCATTCTTCTCTTTACAATCTCTAGTGCGTTGCTTTACTTTGCTTTACTTTCTTGTTTTACTTTTAGTGCATTTCTATTGCTTTACTTCTAATGCTTTACATCATGAATTGTTGCTTTGTTTCTTGTGTAATGGATAGCTAAATCTCTATTGCATGGCTAGCTAACAACTTACCTAACTAACTTCTATCTCTTTGGATGATTGTAAATTTCTATACTTGTATTGTTAGAGTTTCTTTTGCTTTCCAAGGAAGTAGAGTTGCTTTCCCTTGGTAAATGCTTGTTCAAACTCCATATGACTCATGTGTGCCTCATTTAGAGCCTTGTCTAGAACAAGAGCCTTGATGGAACATGGAGATGGATCACCAAACATGTGCTACTTGTAGAACAACTTCTTTACTTCAAGCTAATTTGTTGTTATGTCTTGAATGTTTAAATGAATGTTGATTCTTCTAACTTAGCATCCCTTGAGTACCAATCCTAGAGTTCATCATTGAAAATCTATCTAGAGAGCCAATGAATCAATATGAGGCTTCAAGCTAAGAACAAGAGAACACTCATCTTCAAAACGGTAAAGTACTTGAACAAACAAGCAAAGTAATCTCTATTGCCAATGAATCAACATGAGGCAATCAAGCATCACCATTGAGTATAGTAAGTTAGCGAAGTAAAGTTAGCTAGCCATGTACTTTCTCATCTAAAGTTTTCCAACATCTTTTTTACTAGCTTCTTTTCTTAAGCAATACACTTCGCCAAAGTTCTTTTGATTTCTTTTTCATAATGCACAAATCCACCACTTCTTTAATTTTCTTTTCCATGCTTCTTGAATTTGTGTAAATACAAAGAAGAATCTTCGTTTTCTTTTCTTCACTACGGACCGTAAAACTTCCATCGTGAGCTCTCCTCGAGGATCGACCCGGTATAGCCATTGCTATAACGGAGATTGGAAAGGATACATCAATCATATTAACTACATTGTGAAGTGATCAAGCACTAAAAGTTGACTCTAAACCTTTCTTCTTTTACATAATACTTGTGCAAAAACTTCACACATCTCTTTCCTAATCAAATTTTTGGCGCCGTTGCCGGGGAAGGGAGTGGTTTTGTTTTCACGTTTTTGTTAACATTGTCTTCTCTGTTTTGGTGTGCAGGGCAATATTTACAGGTGCTTAACATTGCAGAATAGACCCTAGCTTTGCATCTCCCTGCTCTTGAAAGCAGGCCCCCAGATTTTGAACAAAATCCGTGGATACGCGACATTTGCCGCAAAAACGCGGCACTTCTGTGAAAATTGTATATGTTGTTGTTCTGGGATGTGTGAATTGTAATAGCTAGTGGATTTGTACTGCTATCTTTCTTGCTTTGATTGCCTACACATCATAAAAATAAAAGAACTAAAATACGGTATTTGGACGCCTTTAAAACGGTTTAGACATTTGCATTTAGGCACGTGTCAATTCAATTCCAATATACTGTATTTTGTTCTGTTGTTGTGATCTGGATGGAGATGTACATATGGCATTGCATATAGCATAGGACAAACACGTGGGTGATTTATCGCTTTGTGTTATATTCTTGTCTATATTGCACACTTGCACGAATTGAATTTAAGGGCAAATCCCAAACAAGATAAGGTGGGATTTAATCACCCTTCCTTAGCCCAAAAATCATCTCCCCACTCACACAACCCAAGCCCTAATAAAATTTGAATAGACGTTGGCCCCTAGGGACATTTCATCTAGGTCTAGGTCAACCTCCTCTTGGCTTGGTTTTGATTTTTCTTTTCTTTTTGTTTGTTGTTTGATTCTTTCTTTTTTGTGATTTTTTGTGTGAAATGGCATTCAACAATAACAATTCTTTCAATCCAAACATGAATCCATATTTCACACCAACTCCATTTGGATCGGATAATTCTAACCCGGCGTTTTCTAATATGCACCAACCAAATACACCGGGTTGGCCTTATCCGAATCAATAAACCTATACCCACATTCTTATGACTATAATTTCCAAAATAATTTCAACTCGTCACAGAGTCATTGGGGATTCACGTACCCCTAGTCAAATTTTCAACCTCCTTGTCCACCATATTCACCTTGTCCACAATATTCATTCCCCAAATTTGCTTCTTATACTCCACCAACTGAAGAAAAATCTGAGTTACTGAAGAGTTTAGAAGCCAATCTACAGAGGGCCGAGCAACAACTTCAAGAAACATTGACCCCTCCAATTCCACAATATTTTCAAGAGTCTTACTCAGTTCCACCTCCTCATAATGAACAACCATTTGCCTTGGAAACGAGTAAAGAACTCTTGTGTGAGTCCAAGCTTCAATTTCCACACATTTTTGACTCAAATCATTCACAAAATTTCTAAAACTAAGATTCCTATACTCCCATTCTAGAGCAACCATTTGGAGATACATCAAGTCTAGATAAGAGTTTAGATATCTTGAAGGAGTCTTTATTACAATGTCAAAAATCACATGCCGAGTCTATCAATAAGGTGGAAGAACAATTGAGTCAATTGGTTAACATTATTAGGAATGAGGAAACTCTATCTTATCAACCTTTGACCAATTCAACTATGCCAAACTCTATTGATATGACCCAGGACTCTTGTCATTTTGGAAATCAAGATTCAATTTCAGCACACTTATCTGAACTTGTCCAAACTTCAAATCCCATTGATATTTTGGCAAGTTTTCCTTTTACTGAAATTGAACTTGAACATGAATATGGTCCTGAACTTCCACTTGATGATTCAATTCTACTTCCTGATTCAATTATGACTCCAGTATCTTCACCTGATTTCAATCCTTTTCCCGAGTCAGTATTGGATCCAGTGCCAATCCATTGTGAAATTGAATCACAAATCAATTATGATGATCATATGGAACTTGACCAATTTTCATACTTTTGAAAGTCCCATTGATAAATTGGCAAGTTCTCATTTTTGTGGAATTGAACTGAATGAGGAATGTGACTTTGATCCCCAAGTTTGTGATCTTGTTCAAATTCCCGAATCACTATTGACACCTGTTTTGTTACCCAATTTGAGTAACATTTTAGAGTCAGTTTGATTCCCATCCCTCCTGAACTTGAATCACCAATCTTAGATATTCACATTCCAGCATGGGGAAATGAATGTGGACTTGAGCTTCATCTTCTTGATTTGAACACACTTCCTGAACCAATTTCGACTCCCGAACCTTTACTTGACTTAAGTATTTTTCCTGAGTCGGTATTAGTTCCTGTGCCTCCTGAGTCTAAATTAATCATTCCATCTTTTCATACTCCATTCTGGGACAAGGATCTTGATAAATTTGACTCTGAAATTATTTTGAAAATTTGGAAATTAGATGGGGTAACATTGTTAATAAAATTCACACATGCATGCATCATTCTAGTGGGTTGTATCATGGAGGTCTATGGTGGGTTCCTCAAAACCCAAAGCAAAGTTGATTGGGCCATGTTTCGTGGACCAATCCGACCACCACCGGAACCACCACCTTGAGGTAATTTTTTTCCTTCCCTCTCTATTTGTTTCATGCATACATATATCACGATGCATTGAGGACAATGCATGAGATAAGTGTGGGGGAGGGTTTACTAACATAGAGTTTTTAGATTTTCTTTCTTTTACACTTCTTTTAGAAATAAAAAAATAATAAAAAAAAACTTATTGAAATAAGAGACAAATGTTTTGATCTATTTTTAAGAAAATTAAGATGTATCTTAGAAATTAAGAAAGCCTTAATTATGACATCTTAAACCTAGTTGAAATAATAGATCTTGTTTGAAATTATAGGCTAAGTAAGTAAAATTGAGGAGATATTTTTATCTTGAATTTTTTGCCTTAGATAGTATGCACTTCACACTTACACATTTTTGGGATGGAAATAAAGACCAAAAAGGCCATAAAAAAAAGAAAAAGAAAAATATATATATATAATAAAACATCACTTATTAAGCTGGATAATTTTGCCTCAAGAAGCATGGTTATTCACGCCTAACGGTGGTAAAGGAAATAAATAATCCCCTTTAGTTTCGTGGCCTTTTTCACTTGAGTCCTTAAACCCGAGGGATGTTTTCTCATCTGGTGCCCTAAGACCGACTGGTTTGGGAGTCATCGGTTATAGGCTCGTTACATGGTGAACTAGAAAGCCTATACTAAGGGAAGAAAAAAGAGAAAAGAAAATAAATATATATAAATAAATGGCTTGATGATTAGAGTTGAAATCCCAGAAATCTTCACTGCCACGGTGTGCATACTATCTAGGTTTTATGAAAGATAAAATATTTAATCTAATTTTGAATTCTTACCTTAATTGAAGACAAGATCTTGCATAGAGACTAAGTTTAAGAAAGGTGGACTTATGACCTTAGATAACTTATATTTTTGCAAAAATAGTTCGAAAACATGTCTCTCTTTCAAAATGTGTTTTCAAAATACTAACATTTGTCTTCTTTCTTTATGGATTTTGTGGGTGCAATCCGCTGAAAACCCTCAGGAGATAACACTCCTCCTCTAGGGTAACCTAGAGGTTTAACGGCTTGTTGCACATGCTCAGTGCAATCGCGTCACCTGCGAAAGTGGTGTAATAATCCTTGTAATATAGTTTTCTTTTCTTGTTTTGCTCGGGACGCACAAAAGAATAAGTGTGGGGGTGTGATTAGTCTACAAATTCTGCATTATTATATCGCATTTCTCACAGTTTTTATGAATAAATAGTCGTCTAAATCGTGTTTTGGTCTTAATTGCAGGTAAATCCAAAGTCCAAGGGCAAAGATGGAATAAGAGCCTAATTCATCTCAATTAAGGGTAATTAATCCCGCAATTACTTGGAGGCCAAGAAAGGATTTTCTAGAACATACATTGAACCTAGACTCCTGCGCTGTCAGACGAATATTCGGGTGACATTACCAGAAACGGGATATACTCTGAACATTCTCGCAGCCAGAGGAACAACCTGACGAAATCCAGAGACGTAGCTCCCTATAATTGCCGCGGATTCTCGGCAATCCTTGAGATTCCGCGGCATTTTAGTGGAGCCACGCGTCGATTTTGACGCGTGGCCCCGTCTCGTCTTCCAGAGCCTTTTTTTGCCTATAAATAGCCCTGCAGAGAGCCCAAACGCAAAAAGTCTTCGTTTTTAGGAGTAGGTCCAGATTTTAGTGTAGTGTAGGTGAGTGTTCTTCATTTCTTATATTTTCTTTCTTTATTTTTAGATCATTGTAGTAGGGCTGAGTGATTCATAGAGAGAGAGAGAGAGAAAGCAAGGGATTGATGTAATAGAGAGTGACACTCTATGTAAAGGTGCCTCCTTTCTCCTCCATTGTAATCTCCTTCACCTTCTAACATGATTTCTTGCTAACTTTTTCTTCTCATGGCAATCTAACTACTAACCACTAACCATCTAACCACTTACTTGATAATCCACATGAATCGGGGTTGCCTCTACAAGGCCTTGTTCTTGCAAGAGCCATTGATGGCCAAAGATGATGGGTTCTAACATCTAACTTGCTAACTTGCTAACCAAGCTAACTCTCTTTTATTTCATGCTCTTTTATTTCATGCTAGTAGTGTAATGAGTGATGCTTGTATTAGCTTGTTCTTGTTGCAATGTTTTGATTGTAAAGAACCATCCATGAGCCATGCTTTGTATCGTTTCTTGTATCCAAGGATTGTGATGGCCGAGGATCAAAATGTGAGGCAACTATCTCGAAGAGGTTAGTATGGTTAGTGGAGTATTTAGTAGTTAGTAGCCATGAGTTTTCTTTTATCTTGTTTTAGAAATCGTTTTCCAAAATTCTTTCTATCATTTTCTTCGTTGTTTTCACCGCCTTCTTAGTTCATCTTTGTTTCATCTCTTTTTCTATTTTGTTTTCCAACTCACTCTTCTATTTTGTTTTCTTTCCGTTTTCATCGCTCTCCTCACCTACCACATTCTGGATTTTCTTTTCTTTTCTTTTTCATTCTCTTTTTCATTCTTTCAACAAAGAAGAAGTGTTAACATCTGACGTGACTAGAGACTGTTAATGCTTCTATCGCCTCCCTTCCCTGTGGATACGACCCGTTGAGCCAATGCTATAACGGAAGTATCGAGGGTATACTAAGCACATTCGAGCTTTTCATTTGATTTCATAAATACACATTTTGAGTGCTAGTTTTTACCCCGATCAAATTTTTGGCGCCGTTGCCGGGGATAGTCAAAGTCTACAC
>JAVJIF010023082.1:0-60144 GCA_038442645.1 Agave tequilana
AAAAAGCCTTCTTTGCTTTATGAACCTAGAATTTCTTGCAATAGCTAAGCAATGGCCTCCAAATAATTAGTACCATATAGCTCTTATTTGGTTTATTATCATCAAAACTCTAAACAATGGAGAGTGTAACTGATTGGGAAAGAGATGTGTGAAGTTATTGCACAAATATTCAATGAAAGAGTAAAGGTTTAGAGTCAACCTCGGTGCTTAGATCACTTCACAATGTATTTAAGATGGTTAATATACCCTTTCCTATCTCCGCTATAGCAATGGCTATACCGGGTCGATCCTCGAGGAGAGCTCACGTTGGAAGTTTTACGGTTCGGAGTGAAGAAATGAAAACGAAGATTCTTCTTTGTTATTTACACAAATGCAAGAAACATGGAAAGAAAATAGAAGAAGTGGTTGATTTGTGCATGATGGAAAAGAAATCAAAAGAACTTTAGTAAAGTGTATTGCTAAGAGAAAGAAGCTAGTAAAGAAAATGTTTGGAAAACTTTAGATGAGAAAGTACATGGCTAGCTAACTTTACTTCGCTAACTTACTAAACTCATGGTGATGCTTGATTGCCTCATGTTGATTCATTGGCAATAGAGATGACTTGCTTGTTTGTTCAAGTACTTTACCGTTTTGAAGATGATGTTCCTTTAGTTCTTAGCTTGAACCTCATATTGATTCATTGGCTCTCTAGATAGATGTTCAATGATGAACTCTAGGATTGGTACTCAAGAGATGCTAAGTTAGAAGAATCAACATTCATTTAACCATTCAAGACATAACAACAAATTAGCTTGAAGTTAAAGAAGTTGTTCTACAAGTAGCATATGTTTGGTGATCCATCTCCATGTTCCATCAAGGCTCTTGTTCTAGACAAGGCTCCAATGAGGCACACATGAGTCATATGGAGTATGTACAAGCATTCACCAAGGGAAAGCAACTCTACTTTCTTGGTAAGTAAAAGAAACTCTCATAATGCAAGTATAAAGATAAGCAATCATTCAAAGAGATAGAAGTTAGCTATGTAAGTTGTTAACTAGCCATGCAATAGAAATTTAGCTATCCATTACACAAGTAACAAAGCACACTTCATGATGTAAAGCAAAGAGAAGTAAGGTAATGAAAATGCAATAAAGCAAAGTAAGTAAGCAATGCAAAGTAAAACGTACTAGAGCTTGCAAAGAGAAGACGAAGTTTTGATTAACCTTGTTACAAGTGATGTCACCTCCTTGATTACAAGCTTTCAACAGCACTCACTCTCTCTCTTTGACAAAATCTCTAGGAGGAAGAAGATGGAGACTAAAACCTAGGAGAAGACTAAAACAAAATACAAGAGTATCCCTAGTTCTCTCCTCTTTCTTCTCTGTTCCCCCTTTGCTCGCAGGTCCAGATGCAGTATTTATAGCCTCAGAGAGAAGCATCTAGATCCCTGGCCGTTGGCACAAAATCTGGGATCCAACAGACCTGTAACTGCCGCAAATTGGCGGAAAATCCCGATTTTGCTGCTCAACTGAAGTTGTTTGGTAACAACTTTCTGGTACGAGTTTGTTACGAGTTGTTATCCACGTGGCCTTCTAGAGTCTTGAGCTGGCGCGTAGAATTCTCTGGATCCTGGGTTTAACTTGGGCTCTCTTTTGGGCTTGGAATTAATCTCTTTAATTATTGCTAATTTAAAGAGATTTTGGGCTTTTTTCTCTTTAAGTTGTGGCCCTGCAAAACTAGAGAGAAAAAGATTAAAAATCACATTTTTTATATACAATATGCATGGTATGGAAGTGGTAAAATATGCAAATATGTATAACAATCACACCCCCATACCTAGCTTTTGCTCGTCCTCGAGCAAAAAAGAAGAAAAAGAAAGAAAATCCTAACTAATTTATTACACCACTTTCGTAGGTGACACGATTGCACTGAGCACGTGCAACCAGCCGTTAAACCTCTAGGTTACCCTAGAGGAGGAGTGTTGTCTCCTGAGGGTTTTCAGCGGATTGCACCCACACAAATCCATTAAAAAATAAAAGGGTTAGTGAAAATTTTGATCCATATTTTAAAGATTCTAACTTGAGCCATAGGTTTCAGGTTACTCTAAACTTTTCATTCCCCTTATAAGCGTCTATTTGGAGTTTTGTTTTCAACTTAGGTTAGATTTAGGGAAAAGATCAAAAATCGGATTTTGCATAATCCTAGGATATATACATCTATAAATATGAAGGATCTTTCTTAGACTAAGTTCATTTATTTACTAATATATATAACATTTTTTTTTTTTTATTTTATATACAATGTTTATTTATTTACATTTCCTTAGCATCCTTAGGCTTTCTAGTTTACCCTTGTACGAGTCTCTTACCGATGACTCCCAAACCAGACGGTCTTGGGCACCAGATGAGAAAACATCCCTCGGGTTCGATGACTCAAGTAAACTAGGCCACGAAGGAATTTAAGGACTTAGCCACCTTTAGGCGTGATCGGTAATGCTTCTTGAGGCACGACTAACCAGCTTAATCAGTGGCTAAGTATTTATTATTTATTTATTACACATTTTTTTAATACATATTATATTTTTATATTATATATATATGTAACTAAAATCACAAAGTCTTTGATTAATCCTTCAATATGTTTAATGTATATATCTAAAGAAAGAATTAAAATCTAGTAATTTTTCTAATCCTTTATTACTTAACCTAAAAATCTAACAAAACTCTTCTTTTCAACTTATAATTAGAAATCTTAGTTAAAAGCTTCCTTATCCTAAATTTCAAGTTTGATACTTTAAACATGGATCAAGAATTTTCTTTTTTATATATATATTTTTTATTTTTCTAAAAGAAAAGTAAAATCTAAAAAGAAAGTAGAAAATCTATAAGAAGGTAAAATCTAAAAAAAAAACCTAAAAAGAAATTGAAAATCCTAAAAAAAATAAAAGGCCTAGAAAGAAAATGAAAAATTCTATGTTAGCATCTACCCCCCATACCTATCTCATGCATTGTCCTCAATGTATAAAAGATGAAATGATGCATGAAATAGGTAAAGGATAAAGCTACTCCCTCTGTCGCTTTGGACCGCGGTGGTGCTAGGTCCAGCCGACTGTGATCTCCTCAACGCTGCCTCCATACTACCTAGCGGAGGATTGCTCCTCTACCTTCTTTCTCAGCCTCACTTGTCCCCTAAAGATTTTCTTCATGCCCTTCCACATGGTGGACATGAAGGTTCGTGACTCAATTGGGGGGTCTGCCTCCAGAATTGTGGCTCATCTATCTCCTCCAGGCTTTCCTCCGAAGAGGACTCCACAGGTACATCCTCAGGCTGGGCACTGGGTGTCCAGAGCGCCTGCAAGAAAACCATTATATGAGCTTGTGGGTCTCTCTACAGTAACAGGCACTCGGTCAAATGTATTAAAGATAGCGTCTGATATGAACTGTTTACACAGACGTGTGATTAAGATTGAATGGGAATGCTTTGGACCCCGAGTGCGGGAGGAATGTTCAAGAATGGCACGGAAGATGGCCCTATTCAAACAGACCGTGTGGTTTATGTGTCATTAAATCATGAATTATTTGTAACACGGGTCTGTTAAAGGACGATTGATGGTCAAGCCCAAAAATGTTGCGTTGGACCCAGCGTCCAATGCAATGAAACATTTCGAAAAGTCGTGTTGGCTTTGAGCCCACGGTCCTGAATTGTACAGCGGACCCCCATGATGGGTATGTAATCTAGCAATGGCAAGGGGCGCTATGGTGGGGATGAATGGGGACATTAGTGATGTCAGCAATGAGTGGAATTGTGACAAGGATGTCACCGAATAGCATGTGTACGACAAAATTGGTGCGTGTCAAAATTCACAGATGCATGATCAATTGAATTATAAAAAGTAGTGATAAGATCAGGGCAATAGTATGCATCGTAGTCATTGTTATCATAGACCAAAGAGTACCAATTCCATGCACGTATTCTATCCACAAAGATGTGCCCATACCCCCCACTATCATTCAAAAGTATGAAAAATCCCTTTCTACAAACAAATCCGGGGCCATGTATGATAATGGAATGAAAGCAAAGGATTTAAGTATGAGAAATCAAACCACCCCCAGAGATCGTGGGGGAAATCCAAAACAGATGTGCAGAAGGCACCCGGGACAAATCTAGAAGAATGGCTCTGGATCTGCCACCAGAAGAATAAATCAACCGGCCAGAAATTTTCTGGGCGCCAGAGTGGCCGGAGTGCGGCGGATCTGCGGCTGAAGATGGGAATTGCGGCAAAAGGAGGTTCCAGGTGAAGGGAAAAATTTCAGAGGTCGGCTTCGGGAAGAAGGAGTTTAGATCTGAGGGTAAGTCTGCGTTTGAGGGAGGAAGGGTAGGTGAAGAGAGCATTTATAGGGGGTAGGTAGAATGACATTTCCAATTTTACCCCTAAGTCAAAGGTATATTTACAAACCTAGGGTAAAGAATTGGAAAATGAAGATGACCCTAGGAAAAGAGGTAAAATCCTATGAAAAAGTCTCTTATTATTATTATTATTATTATTATTATTATTATTATTATTATTATTTATTTTTTATATTTACAAAATTTTTATTTACAAAAATGGTCCCAAAATGATATGCAGGGAAAAACTCGGGAAACTATACAGATGGAATGGTCAGAGATAAACTGGTCAAAAAGACCCAATTCATGAACTTCGTGTGACACGAATCGGTGGTAAGGAATGGCTTTAAACGTTGACCGTTCACAGTGAATTTATTGCCATTATTCGGGTCAAGAATCTCAATCGCACCATGTGAAAAGACATTTTTGAACAATGAATGGCCCTGACCACCTGGTTCTCAATTTACCAGGGAAAAGGTGGAGTCGTGAATTATACAACAGAACCTTCTGTCCTACGACAAAAATTTTCCGGTGAATGGATTTATCGTGAAAAAGCTTGGTTCTGTGTTTCGTGATCCGAGCATTGTCATATACTTCGTTTCTTAACTCTTCAAGCTCGGATATCTGTAACTTCCTTAAAGCACCGGCTTTATCCAAATCCAAGTTTAGTTGCTTTAAAGCCCACATTGCTCGGTGTTCTAATTCAACAGGCAAGTGACAAGGTTTTCCAATATAACTCGATATGGAGACATACCGAGGACAGTCTTGTAAGCAGTCCTGTATGCCCATAAGGCATCAGTGAGTTTGATGGACCAATCCTTACGGTTCTGTCCTACAGTTTTCTCCAAAATGAGTTTTATTTGTCTATTCGTGACTTCAACTTGCCCATTGTTTTGAGGATGGTAAGCCGTGGATAATTTGTGAGTAATAGAGTATTTACGCATCAAGGCTTCAAAAGCCCTATTGCAAAAATGACTCCCATTGTCGCTTATTATCGCACGGGGGACTCCGAAGCGAGAGATGATGTTTTCTCGTAAAAACTTGATGACAACATGGTTGTCATTTGTCCTTGTTAGAATTGCTTCATCCCATTTGGAAACATAATCTACGGCTACCAAAATATATTGGTTACCGTAGGACAGAGGAAAGGGTCCCATAAAGTCGATGCCCCATAAGTCAAAAATTTCGACTTCCAAAATGGGTGTGAGGGGCATCATATCTCTCTGTGTGATACGACCCGTCATTTGACACTTATCACATAGCTTGCAAAAAGTATATGCATCCTTAAAGAGAGTGGGCCAGTAGAATCCACTCTGAAGCACTTTCTCAGCAGTTTTCCGTGGACCAAAATGTCCACCGCAAGCTAACTTGTGACAAAATGTCAAAACACTCTGATGTTCATCCTCAGGAAGGCACCTACGTATGATTTGGTCAGGACAATATTTGAATAAATACGGTTCAACCCAAAGAAGAACCGCATTTGACGCATGAAACGGTGTTTTTCCTGGCCTGACCAATGAGAAGGTATTTGCCTGGTAGCAAGGTAATTCACTATGTCAGCATACCAGGGCTCTCCACACATCTCAAAAATATGCTCGTCAGAAAATCATCATTAATCGGTATTCTCTCTTTAGGTGCATTTGGGATTCTTGACAAATGATCAGCTACCACGTTCTCAACGCCCTTTTTATCTTTAATCTCAAATCAAACTCTTGCAAAAGAAGTATCCATCGAATCAGTCTTGCCTTAGCATCCTTCTTTTGCATTAAGTACTTTAGGGCGGAGTGATCCGTAAAAAATAATTGTCCTGGACCCTAGCAGATATTGGCGAAACTTCTCCAACGCAAAGACAACTGCTAAAAATTCCTTTTCAGTAGTTGTATAATTGAGTTGGGCTTCATTCAGCGTTCTGCTAGCATAATAGATTACGTGTTGCCTATTATCAATACGCTGTCCTAAAACGGCGCCTATAGCAAAGTCAGAGGCATCACACATAATCTCAAAAGGCTTGGTCCAATCTGGTGCAGAGATGATAGGTGCTGAGACAAGTCTACTTTTAAGCTCTTTCCACGATTTTTGACATTCCTCATCAAATATAAAGGGTACATCCTTTCCTAAGAGATTTGTTAGGGTCTTGCAATGTTGCTAAACCCTTGAATAAATCGCCTATAGAAGCCGGCGTGCCCTAAGAATGATCTAATGTCCTTTAAGCATGTTGGTTCAGTGAGCTTCGTTATGACTTCCACTTTAGACTTGTCCACCTCGATTCCTATACTTGATACCTTGTGCCCAAGTACGATTCCTTGCTTGACCATAAAGTGACACTTTTCCCAATTAAATGTCAAATTTTTCTCCATACAGCGTTGTAAAACTAGCTTCAAATGGTACAAGCATTGCTCAAAGGAATCCCCATAAATCGAAAAATCATCCATGAAAATTTCCAGAAATTTCTCCACCATGTCCGAAAAAAGGCTCAACATGCAACGTTGAAACGTTGCGGGAGCATTGCATAGGCCGAAGGGCATCCTTCGGTAAGCAAACGTTCTAAAAGGACAGGTGAAGGTAGTCTTATCTTGGTCCTCAGGAGCGATCGGGATTTGATTATATCCTGAATATCCATCCAGGAAACAGTAATACTCGTGTCCCGCCAATCTTTCGAGCATTTGATCAATGAATGGAAGAGGAAAGTGGTCTTTACGTGTGGCAGTGTTCAACTTCCTGTAATCGATACAAACTCGAATCTTCGTTGGAAGACGTGTTTGTATCAATTCTTTATTCTCATTTTCCACTACAGTAAATCCAGCTTTCTTGGGCACAGCGTGAACTGGACTTACCCATTGACTATCAGATATGGGATAGATAATCCCATTGTCTAATAGTTTCAAAATCTCAGATCTAACAGCTTCTTGCATAATTGGGTTAAGTCTACGCTGTGGGTCTCGTTTAGGCTTGGCATCTTCCGTCAAATGAATCCTATGTTGAACAATGGAAGGACTAATCCCCTTGATATCAGCCATGGTCCAACCAATGGCTTCTCTATTTTCCCTTAACACAGAAAGAAGATCCTCTTCTTGTTGTTCAGTGAGATTGGATGCAATTATTACAGGAAAGGATTCTTTCTCATCCAAGTATTTGTACTTGAGATGGTCGGGAAGAATCTTAAGCTCAGAAGAAGGGATAGGATCTATCACTAGTTGTTCATGGTTCAAGGGAAGAATAGGGGTGGAATTAGTGGTCCTTTCAACATTTGATTCAACAATCTGATCAAGGTTGAAGTCATCAGACTCCAACTCAAATTCCTCTTCAGACTCATACTCAACCTCCTCAACATGTTCACTAGTTAATCCCTCTATCAAGTTCACTTCGAAAGAATCATTGTCCAAATCCCTTGGCTTCTTTCCCAGATGGAAAACATTCACCTCTTTTGTCATATCTCCGAATGTTAGACGCATTGATCCATTTCGGCAGTTGATGATCGCATTAGCTGTGGCTAAGAAAGGTCGTCCGAGAATGACAGGTGTCTGTGCTCTGTGATTTTGTACGGGTTGTGTTTCAAGAACAACAAAGTCTACGGGGTAAATGAATTCCCCGACCCGTATTAAAACATCTGTAATCTCTCCCTTGGGAATCTTTACAGAGCGGTCAGCCAATTGTATAGTCATCTGGGTTGGACGAAGGTTGCCTAACCCTAACTGCTGATACACGGAAAAGGGGAGAAGATTGATGCTCGCGCCCAAGTCTAGCAAAGCCCTATTTATGGTGGTCTGCCTTATGATGCAAGAAATGGTAGGGCTCCCTGGATCTTTGTATTTCACAGGGATTGGACCATTGAGCAGTTCACTTATGTTGGAAGCCAAGAAGACTTTTTTAGGGACATTTGCTTTTCTCTTTTTGGTACACATTTCTTTTAGAAACTTGGCGTAGGATGGGACTTGTTGAATAGCATCAAGGAGAGGGACATTGATTTGTACTTGGTTGAATATCTCTCTTATCTTCTCCATGTGAGCATTCATCTTATGATTTGTGAGCCTATTTGGGAATGGGACAACAAGCTTGTATGTTTGCTCATCAACTTTCTCTTTTCCTTTAGACTGGGAAGTGGATGGTTGTGTGCTTGAAGAAGGACTATCTTGAATCGGTTGAATTAGAACAGAAGGTGGTGGTTTTGACACAGATTTGGGAGACTGAGTTGAAACCTTATTATCTACATGTTTCCTAGATCTAAGGATTTGAATGGCTTGGCATTGGCTGGGTCCCAAGTCTTCAACTTCGTGCAGAGGAAAATGGGCTTTAGGATTTGGTACTGGTTGGCTAGGTAACATTCCTTTTTGGCGTTCAGTCAGAGAGTTAGCCAACTGCCCTATCTGGATTTGCAATTTATTCATGTCCTGCTGCTGATTGTTCATCATTGAAGCTTGGGTCTTAGATAAGGTCTCTATCATTTTCTCCAAATCAGAAATTCTCTTGTCTGAAGGATTGGGTGGTGGATGATACTGATACTGGGGCTGAAAATTTGCTTGGTAAGGCACAGGATTTTGATATGACTGGAATCTTGGTGGACTTTGGTATGAATGGACATTTGGTGGGTTCTGGTGGTAAGTCGGTGGATGAGACTGAGCAGGGTATTGTTGTGGAAATAGTTGTCTCGGCTGCTCAGGACCAGACTGACTCCAAGAAAAGTTTGGATGGTTACGCCATCCCGGATTGTAAGTCTTGGAGTAAGGATTGTAAGTGGGTCTGGTGTATGCGGCATTCGTACTCTCCTGAAACATTTGAGTTTGATAAACTGGACACTCCTCAAACAGATGATTCAGATCATGGCAATAGGTACAACCCGGATTAACCACTAGTGTTGGGTTGACCTGATTAATAGCAGAATTTTCCCTGGACTCTAGCAATTCAATCCTCTTCATTAATGTGTAATTTTAGTTTCTGCAGCTATTGAGGATTCTATGGAGTGTAAACCAGTTCTGGAAGTTGTGTGTGTGGGTTTCTCAGTACATGACTCCCACTGGACTGTCTTTTCAGCTAGGGCTTCAAAAAGATCCCAACCCTGATCTTCATCCTTCTTTAAGAATTCTCTTTGACACATGGTTTCAAGGAGTGTCTTAGTCTGATAATCAAGCCCATCATCGATAATCTGGCACTGGCGCCATTTTTCTATACCGTGATGGGGACACAGGGCTACTAGGTCTTTGAAGCGCTCAAAGTACTTCCAGAATGGTTCATTAGCTTCTTGTTTGAATTGCATTATATTCTTCCTCATAATGGCTGTCTTATGGATAGGATAAAACTTTTAAGAAAGACCTTAACGAAATCATCCCAAGAAGAAATTGAGCTGACTGGGAGATTATAAAGCCACTTCTTAGCAATATCCTTAAGTGCAAAAGGTATAAATCTAAGTCTGACAGCATCTTCGGTTAACTGGAAAATTCTCATCATAAGGCATACTTCTTCAAACTCTCGGATGAAGAAGTACGCATCCTCAGATTCAAGTCATGGAATCGTGGAAGTGTGTTTATGAACTGGGGCTTCAACTCAAAGTTATTTCCATTTGTGTTTGGAAGGAGAATGTAAGATGGAAGTGATGTGCGAATAGGATAGAACTTGTCTTGCAACGAAACGTTGTTGGTCATGACTGGAATTGTGTCGAGTGGTTGTGTATGTGCCAGTGTAGAGATTCTCACAAGCCTAGCAGAATTCGGATCTCGATACCACTCTTGCATACAATTACACAATCAACGTGCACCGATCACACAGGCAAAAAATGAAAAATAACAAACAAGAAAAAAGAAAAATCAATCCAAGCTTTCTAGGTTTCCTGGACCTAGACGACTCCTAACTTTAGATCGTCCACAGGAGGTTTGGTGTAGACTTTGACTATAAGCAAATCAGCCAGGGAAGGTCAAGGTTGGTGGGAGGTTTTCCGTCAGAGACGTTCCTTAATTAAGTAACCAGCAACCTTCGGGCTTTCGGCCCTCAACCCCTTTCCTAGATACTGATTTTACAAAAGTCACTTTCCAACACTTTTCCCCCTTAGGATAATCTCCTAAGTGAGTCCGGATGTCCCTAGGGCCAGCGTCTAGCAATTTTTATTTAGAAGCTTAGGATTGTGAGTGCTTGGGAAAATGATTTGTGAGCTAAGGAAAGGGTGATAAAATCCCCACCTTATCTTTTTATGGGTAATGCCCTTAAAGTTGATTTGTGCAAGTGTACAATATAACAAACAAGGTTCACTCAAAGCGTAATTAAATCAAGCAAAGAGTGAGTCCTAGTCTATATGCTATGCTTACGTACCTTGCCTCCAGCACTCTTCAACAGTAAAATTAAAGGAATTGAAAGACACGTGCCTAGAATGCAAATGTCTAAACAATATTTTAACTTTGCAACAAATTTTTTACTGTTGATTAGCAGATATAAGGTGAAGCATACAAGATTTTAAGTATTGCAACAGCTGTATTTTGCAAGGAAGCAAGCCTTGCAGAAAAGTGGTCAGTAGTCAACTCCTCCTTGCCGCAATTCTGCAGCAAAAACCCAGAATTTGCGGCAATTCAGAGGGATCCTGGTCTCTGCTTTCAAGAGCAGAGGCCCAGGTCCACTTATATGTTTATGCAATGCCAAATTCCTGTTTCTTCAACCTGTAACCTGCAACAGAGAAGAAGATTCATTTAGTTCTTCACTTGAAATCAAAAACCGTTGCTCTCCACGGCAACGGCGCCAAAATTTGATTGGGAAAGAGATGTGTGAAGTTATTGCACAAATATTCAATGAAAGAGTAAAGGTTTAGAGTCAACCTCGGTGCTTAGATCACTTCACAATGTATTTAAGATGGTTAATATACCCTTTCCTATCTCCGCTATAGCAATGGCTATACCGGGTCGATCCTCGAGGAGAACTCACATTGGAAGTTTTACGGTTCGGAGTGAAGAAATGAAAACAAAGATTCTTCTTTGTTATTTACACAAATGCAAGAAACATGAAAAAGAAAATAGAAGAAGTGGTTGATTTGTGCATGATGGAAAAGAAATCAAAAGAACTTTAGTAAAGTGTATTGCTAAGAGAAAAGAAGCTAGTAAAGAAAATATTTGGAAAACTTTAGATGAGAAAGTACATGGCTAGCTAACTTTACTTCGCTAACTTACTAAACTCAATGGTGATGCTTGATTACCTCATGTTGATTCATTGGCAATAGAGATGACTTGCTTGTTTGTTCAAGTACTTTACCGTTTTGAAGATGAGTGTTCCTTTAGTTCTTAGATTGAAGCCTCATATTGATTCATTGGCTCTCTAGATAGATGTTCAATGATGAACTCTAGGATTGGTACTCAAGAGATGCTAAGTTAGAAGAATCAACATTCATTTAACCATTCAAGACATAACAACAAATTAGCTTGAAGTAAAGAAGTTGTTCTACAAGTAGCATATGTTTGGTGATCCATCTCCATGTTCCATCAAGGCTCTTGTTCTAGACAAGGCTCCAAATGAGGCACACATGAGTCATATGGAGTATGTACAAGCATTCACCAAGGGAAAGCAACTCTACTTCCTTGGTAAGTAAAAGAAACTCTCATAATGCAAGTATAAAGATAAGCAATCATTCAAAGAGATAGAAGTTAGCTATGTAAGTTGTTAACTAGCCATGCAATAGAAATTTAGCTATCCATTACACAAGTAACAAAGCAACACTTCATGATGTAAAGCAAAGAGAAGTAAGGTAATGAAAATGCAATAAAGCAAAGTAAGTAAAGCAATGCAAAGTAAAACGTACTAGAGCTTGCAAAGAGAAGACGAAGCTTTGATTAACCCTTGTTACAAGTGATGTCACCTCCTTGATTACAAGCTTTCAACAGCACTCACTCTCTCTCTTTGACAAAATCTCTTGGAGGAAGAAGATGGAGACTAAACCTAGGAGAAGACTAAAACAAAATACAAGAGTATCCCTAGTTCTCTCCTCTTTCTTCTCTGTTCCCCTTTGCTCGCAGGTCCAGATGCAGTATTTATAGCCTCAGAGAGAAGCATATAGATCCCTGGCCGTTGGCGCAAAATCTGGGATCCAACAGACCTGTAACTGCCGCAAATTGGCGGGAAAATCCCGGATTTTGCGGCTCAACTGAAGTTGTTGGGTAACAACTTTCTGGTACGAGTTTGTTACGAGGTTGTTATCCACGTGGCCTTCTAGAGTCTTGAGCTGGCGCGTAGAATTCTCTGGATCCTGGGTTTAAACTTGGGCTCTCTTTTGGGCTTGGAATTAATCTCTTTAATTATTGCTAATTTAAAGAGATTTTTGGGCTTTTTCTCTTTTAAGTTGTGGACCTGCAAAAATAGAGAGAAAAGGATTAAAAATCACATTTTTATATACAATATGCATGGTATGGAAGTGGTAAAATATGCAAATATGTATAACAATCAGTAACCTTATGGGCCAACAAATCTTCTTCTCCAAATAAAATGAAATAATACAAGAAATGTAGAAAGAAAAGATGATCTAAAGAAAACCCTAAGCTTCAGCTCTGAGATCTCTGGAAGTATTCTGAGATGTCTCTGCTCATGCCTCTGCTGGGGTATTTATAGGAGGAAGCCTGGGATAATGACTCATCAAAATGCTAACTCATCAAAAGGTATATTCTCATAATTTTAAAGTTGAATTGTGAATATGTTGAGAATATCCTTTTCTTCTCTTGATTGAAATTTTAATTGAGTTGGGCTTCAGCTAGCTGCCAAATTGATGGCTAAATATGACTCATCAAACGATTGAAATGGAAATAGTAGTCAACAGCAAAGTTGTAGCCCTTCAATCTTCTTTCTAAAGCATCTTGAATCATCATATTTGTATTTTTATAATGAAAGTTATGATCAAATTACTAAACGATGCTCAGGCTGAATCCGAATTTTGATTGTAGACTTTTGAAGCTTCCTTCTATGACTCTATCTTGCCATATAATCAAAGAGTATATTCTCAGAATTTGGATTTAAACCCTAAATATGCTGAGAATATTCTTTCTTCTACTTGGAGAATAATTGATTTTTTAATCACAAATTTAATTGGATTTTTCTTTCAATCTCCAAATATGATTGTCTCAAATCTCTGAATTTATTGTGCTTTTTGGGCTTGTTGGATTTTTGGCTTTTGGGCTTCAATTGTGCTTTATTTATTTATTTCTTAATTACTCAAGGCTTGCACAATGTTATACAATAAAATGTCATGTAGCAGTGCTTTATAAAAGAATAAGTGGGAAAATATGATGATAAATATGATGATAAATATGCACTTTTGACTACCTATCACACCCCCACACTTATCTTTTTGCTCGTCCTTGAGTAAAACTAAAAGAAAAAGGAAAATAAAATAAAAACTAACCTATCCTAACTCACTTCATAGGAATCACGGTTGCACTTAGCACGTGCAACAAGCCGTTAAACCTCTAAGTTACCCTTAGAGGACGAGTGTTGTCTTGTGAGGTTTTCAGTGGATTATACCCACAAAATCCATAAAAGAAAAAAGAAAAATGTTAGTGATTAAATTTAAATTTTTTTATTTGAAAAAAGAGAGAAATATTTGAAATATATTTGAAGAAACTAAGCAATCTATTAGTTTTAGGATTATCATTTTTATTCATTCTTGAACTTAGTCTCTATAAAATAATTCGTTATCAATTTTAGATAAGGATTAAAATTGAATTTTTATATAGTCTCCTTTGTTACCCTAAGTCATATGCATCCTTGTGAATGTGAATCTTTACTAGGGATTCTTTAACTTGGACTCCCATGCCTCTTTATTATTATATTTTTATATATATATATTTTAATATGTATAACTCATCTAATTTTCTTTTGTATAAGTATCAAGATTTCTTGAGACCCTCATACCTAGCTAATTGACTATTAGATGTGTTAGTACATATATAGATAATATTTTTTAGTTTTCTTACGCTTTCTAATTCACCCATGTAGCGAGCCTAAGGTCGGTGGCTCCCAAACCGTTCAGTTTGCACCGGGTGAGAAAACACCCCACGGACTTAAGGACTCGAGTGAAGTAGGCCACAAAACCAAGGACTTTATTTATAAAATCATACTTAGGCGTGAATATTTATGCTTCTTGAGGCAAATGTATCCAGTTTAATTAGTGAACTCTATTTTTATATTACTATATTTTTTTAAGGCATAAGAGTCTTTGTTTTAGAATCCTAGATGTGTAAATGTATTAGGTATGCACATTTCATTAAGATAAAATCAAGACTAATTAATTATTCAATTTTTCCTCCTATACCTAAAAAAATCCAACAATTTATTTTATTTTGACTAAGTTTTTAGAAATCCTAATCAAGATTTTCCTAATTCTTAAGATTAACTTGGATTTCTTTTAAACGATAAGTCAAAATATTGTTTCCTTTTTCAAATATATTATATTTTTTATTTTAGTTTTTTATTTTTTTATTTTTGTTTAATAACCTAAGGTTAGCGAGTTATGTTAACAGCAACCTACGGTTAGTCAATAATCTATGTTAAAATAAATATTTTATTTATTTATTTATTTATTTTTTAAATTAAGCGTAATACCCTCCCCCGCACTTGTCTCATGCATATTCCCCAATGTATGCATGTATGTATAAATGCATGAAATGAACTGGCCGAGAGGCAGTTACCAATACATTGGGTTAAAAAGACCTATGGCTGTGTCTGCTTCCAGTACTGATTCCAAAACGGTTTCAGATGTTGACCATTTACCTTGAATTCATTATCATTCTTAGGGTCGCATATCTCTATGGCTCCATGTGGGAACACAGTCTTAACAACGAAAGGCCTGTCTATCTTGATTTCAACTTTCCTGAAAAAAGGTGAAGTCTAGAATTATAGAATAAGACTTTTGTCCTTGGACAAAAGTTTTTCTCTTGATGAACTTATCATGAAAAACCTTAACCCTATCTTTCATAATCTTCGCATTTTCATACGCCTTGTTCCTTAACTCCTCAAGTTCAGAAATTTGCACTTTCCGAAGTGCACCGGCCTTAGCTAGGTCAAAATTCAGCTGCTTAATTGCCTATAAGGCTCGGTGCTCTAACTCAACTGGAAGATGGCAAGCCTTTCCAAAGACTAATTTATAAGGAGATATTCCTAGAATCGTTTTAAAGGCGGTCCTATATGCCCATAAGGCATCCAACAATTTATTGGACCAATCCTTCCATTATGATTCACAGTTTTCTCCAAGATAAGCTTAACTTGCCTATTTGAGACTGCTACCTGCCCACTGGTTTGAGGATGGTAAGGTGTAGATAACTTGTGTGTTATGATATATTTTGGCATAAGAGCTTCAAAAGTTCTATTGAAAAATATGTACTATTATCACTAATTATGGCACGAGGGGTTCCAAAGCGTGAAAAGATGTTTTCTTTCAAGAACTTGACAACAACTTTATTGTTATTTATCTTGCAAGGGATGGCTTCAACCCATTTGGATACGTAATCTATAGCCAACAAGATGTATTGGTGACCAAATGAATTAGGGAAGGGACCCATAAAATTAATGCCCCAAACATCAAAGAGTTCTACTTCTAGAATTGGGTTTAGGGGCATTATATTACGTTTAGAAATCCTTCCTATCATTTGGCATCTTTGTTGACACTCTAAAAAAGACAAGATTCCTAACTGGCCTGAACAATGTCTAGCTTGTTGACATCTACAAAAGACAAGTGTTAGACAAGCCGACGACCAATGAATCAGCAACTTGGACTCTACTGATCCAGTGAAGCAGACAATAAGCCAGGATCGTCCTTAAAAGCTCGTGAGAAGGCCCAAGCAGGTCCAGAGACACTAAGTTATCTTAACACTTAGTCTCGCACGAACCAAAGATAAGTCTCGCTTGAGAACCAAAGTTGATTAACATCGCTGGAAGCTCGTTTATAGCCTCGCTGCAAGCTAACTCATAGCTTCGCCTGAAAATGCTCAGTTAACTCCGCGGAGAGTTAACTTCGCTCGAAGCTCCACGCAGCCGCGCGAAAGGGTAACTGCTAGCTTCGCCACAAGGTTTATCTAGCTCCGCTGAAAGCTTTCTTCTAGCTTCTCCAGAAGCTCCTCCCAGCTCCGCTATGATCTCAACACAATGACTCTACTGCGAGTCCCTTATAGTCATTTTGACTAATCAAATATCCGGATAAAATCAAATCTCCAGATGAGATCATGTTAATTAAAATCAAATTTGGCAGTTGCCAGCCATGATCTTTTGACTCTCCCAATCAGGTAAGAAGATCAGGGGAGATCTCTCAATTAATTAGAAAGGATCAAGGGAGTATCCCTCATTTAGCGGAGCGAATCAAGGGATTGGCGCTACATGCTATTTCTAACTTCGCAGAAGCTGTTTCTAGCCTCGCGGCGAGGCTACTTTCCAGATACAAAACAGATTGACTCAATCTGTTTTCAGATTTTCAGGGCGATTATACCCCTGTTCTCCCTATAAATAACCTACCAGAGGCACACAAGGCAAGAGCAGGGGGACGGGCCAGGATAGAGAGAAAATTAGAGATCTACTCTCTTACTTCTTAGAATTCAGAGAATTGCTTCTCTAATCCTACAAAGATAAATTCAAGGTGCTAATACCCTAAGATTTTTCTCCCTCTTAAGGAATTTTTAGAACCAACCGAGAAGGAATTCCCAAGCGCAGGCAGCTCGAGAAGCAGTAAGAGGGCTCTACCGATCCTCTGTTCTCCGATTTTCCGAACCAAGCGAGAAGGGAGTCCTATTAGGAGGCAGTCCGATCATCTGACCGATCGCATCGTCAAAAGGATAAAGTGGTCGCGTGCTAATCAGATTCCTATCGGCACATTTTCCTAGAAATCTCAGAAGAGGTCTACCTGTAATTTTCTTTTCAATTACTTGTAATTTAGCTCCTTGATCTTTTTTGTAAGTTTTTTCCTTTTGCAAAATCAATGGAAAACAAGATGGCGACTCCACTGGAGAAATCAGTCTTCTGGCGCAACAAGGAGACGGTGTCACAATGCGACGGTCATCATCCTGATTCTGTTACCTTCAAAACCTGGTCGTTCATTTTGCCTAAGGAAAATTCGAAGAGCTCTTCTCTGAAGGAAGTCTAGTGCTCCACATGCGGAAGCATAGGAAGGTCTCAATGGCCAAGGTTTCGGAGTAGAAACCAGAAGAAGCCTCCTCCTAACTCCTCTCAGTCTCGCGCGAGGCTAGCTAGGTTCCCTGCAAACCTAAATCTCCTCTTCCAAAGCAGATGTGGAGACCAAAACAGAAAGGTCCATGTGAAGCTTCAGGCGTAGTTACGCCACACGCTCGCCTATCACGCGAAGATAAAGGCAAAATGCCTGCCCGCTTCGCCAAGACTATTAGCCGTGAGGTTAGGGTGGCAACTCTGCCTTCGCCCAATCCAGGAGCAGTAATTTCTTGCGTCAAACTCGTTCTCACGAGCGAAGTTGTGGATGGCGTGATAAGCACAACGCCAGTACCTCAGGGTACGCGCGAAGTTCCCATCTGCCAGGCTAGAACTAAAGCACCTAGCAGTGCTAACCACCTTCTCAATAAGGTGGCGAACAAAGCACCACATCGTGCTTCGCTCCCCGACTCCTCAAGCGTTAAGTTTTCCCTTCGCAGTGAAGCTAAGGGATCGTCCCTGGGTGCTGATAACGGTGCTTATGCAGCTTTATCGCCTAAGGGTGCTCCCAAAGTTCTTAACCGCGAAGCTAGAACTAAAGCACCATCTAGTGCTAATCACCTCTGCGGTGATGAGAGGAACAAGGCATCATCCTGTGTTTCGCTTCCAAAGCTTGCGAGCAGGAAGGTGTTGTCGAAATTACCTGAATGCATCATTACGCGATCTACCGAGCCTCTGTGCTGAGTCGCTTAAGCTCGGCTGGGTTCGACTTGCGAGAATTCATAGCAAGCAAATGAAAGTCAGAATTCCTCCAGACTTCTCTCTCTTGTTGTCAACAAGTAGGATGTCAGTTGGTGACGGTCCACTCTGTCCACTGTTGCTTGGGACCAATCCCCACAACTTCTCCAAGCCAGCAATCGGTGTTCAATCAGCTGTTAGTTTAAACTTCTGAAAGGCCTAAGTCTCAAAAGAAGAAGACAATGAAGGTGCCTCACCTCGCAGCTGCCTCTGTCAACATGATAGACAAAGGAAGGGATACGATCTCAAAGAAGGAAACAGGGGTTTCGCACTCCCTCACCAGTTCTCCAGGGCCCGACTATAGGCCCAGCTTAGGTCAGGTTCTGGTCGAACAAAAGGGTGCCTTTCAAGGTACGATACCCTATAATTATGGACAACCTTCTTCCTCAAAGCTATGTTGCCAGAGCCATTTAGACACCAATTCCAATGGCCCGATGATTAAGAAGAAGCCAGCGGCTATGCTTCCTCTGCCACCATCAGCTCTGTTCAGGCAAGTTTGTATCAGCCAATATGGCTGATAACAATAATGATGATGATCTTCGTCATCGCATGGAGGCACAGGAGCAGACTTCCAAGGCCCAACAAGAAGTCTTGGACAATATCCAGTAAATATTACCTCAGCTCCTGACAAACCGGAATAATGATAACACAACCGGTAGTAATCATGTAAAAGAGGAGAACAACAACAATGAACCTCCCAAGACAGATCATTCAAAGGAGGGCTCTCCAATCGATGCCAAAGTGATCAAAGGCATCCAAGCTCAGATCGTATCCCTGGCTCAAAGGGATAAACTGAAGAAAGTAGGGGTAGTCCGTCCTTACCCCTTGGAATGGGATTCAGTCCCATATCCGTCAAAGTTTAAGCCACCAATGTTGCAATTGTATGATGGCAAGAGCTCACCAAATTAGCACATTTACTACTTCCGATCGCAAACTGGTAATGTAGTAGGTAATGATGCTATCATGGCCAGATATCATGGCCAGATTGTTCATTGGCACCCTTAAGGGGGTAGCCTTTGATTGGTTCAGGAGTCTCCCTGTGAACTCCATCAATTCCTGGCTCGACTTGGAAACTCGATTACTCTCCCGATTCTACGAGGATGATTCCGAGGTGACCATGGACACACTCCTTTCGACAGTCCAGGAAGGAGGAGAATCTGTACGGGATTACATAGAGAGATTCCGCAACTTTTCTCTCATGTGCCCTGCAGGTATGTCGTTGCCTATGTTGCTTCAGACGTGTAGGCATAACTTTCTCGACCAAGTGGAAGTTCGCATGGGAGCCGTCAAAGCCCACACTTGGAAGGAGCGTATTGAACAAGCAGAGATAGATGAAAAATCAGCCAAAAAGTTTGAGACCCCCAAAAGCAGGTGGAGAATCAACAACAAAAGCTATCACACGGCTGAATCTTCTGATACATCAGCATTGGAAGTATATGGAGGAACTCGATCAAAAAAAGGTAACTCCAACAGGAATTTGGAGTATCAGAGACAATACTCCTTCAAAGATGAGCATGTGGTGACACTTTTCCACTTGCTCAACAAAGGCAATAAGCTCAAGTTGCCAGAGAGTAAACGCATAGATGAAGTGGGACAAACAAACGATCCCAACTATTGTCTTTTTAATAGGATGGTTCATCATCCTACTTGCACGTGTAATGTCCTTAAAGACAAAATCCAAGCACAAATCAAAACAGGTGTTTTGACTCTGAATTCAGAACATAAAAAGGCCACTGCCTAACTCCTATCTTGAAAGGGAGTATGTAGGTAGTCAACTCTACTTCCAAAAGCCATGAGTCTTATCCCATCAACGACTAAAACAATGGGACTCAAGCCAGTCCAAAGCTAAAGGTAAGTCTTGCAATGTCTCTCGTAGCAGATGACACCGCATCAGCAACTCCTCTCAACAACTCTGAAGAGGAGACAACCGTCTCAACCGCTATTTGATAGCTGACGAGACACAACAGCCAACGATGTCGGAAAACATGCAGGGGGTTGGATTATTTCATTCCACCAACCAAATGAGGACAACCTTTCGTAGTAGAGGCAGTCTACTCGAATGGAGCTTATCGCCTAGCGAATCCAAACGGTGACACGCTCCTGATGCCAATCAACGACAAGTGCTATACATGATCACGTTAACACTATACCTCTGATCAAAGAAGTACTATACATGATCATGTTAATATCACACATCTGATCATCAAGTCAGACTCGTCTAACTGTTTCATCTCCTCAAGGAGTCCTTTTCCATAGATGGAATCAATTTCAACTATCTCTGCATTCTTCTTTCGGCAAATTAATTCAGCTTCACAATGATCTTGAATGAGTCAAATTCATCGAAGAAGGTTCGTGATGCATCCTTGCGGGACCTTTCTAATGTTTTCACATTCATGTTCATATTCGATAATCAGCTGTGATTAAAGTCTTGATTATGACAAACAAAAGTGAAACTCCACGAGGAATCTCGACTTACTCGATATATTTCCTGTGAAGTTTGTACTCTATATTTAGACACGTAGATCAGCTAAGAATCAGAGTCTTGATGAACAAAAGGTGACGCTCCATGAGAAATGTCGATCTACCCGACAAATTTTTCATGAAGATTAGACTTAACTCTTTAATCTCCAGCGAGATTTTAGAGGTCACTAGTGGAATACAGAAATATTCACTTCATGTGACACGATCTAAAGCCTTCAGTGAATAAGGGTAGAGGAAAGCATTGGCTTCTAAGCCCAATTAAAATCCTTAATAACTCATCATGCTAAAAGGAATAGTATAGCTAGCCCAACTCAAACGGTAGTTGGTAAAGACATATCAAATCCATTGACAGCTGAGGGTTTGCTAAAAATCCTAAGGGACATGTTCCATTTGATTCCCTCTCCAAAATCACTTACCAATTCCCATCCATGGAATGGTAAGACCACATAGAAAGGTATTCATATCCCTTGCGAAATGACGAGTCTATCCTATCATGTTAACATTAAACCTCTGATGGTGAGATTCTGGCCTATTACCCGGTGGATAAAACCAATACCCCTGTGAATTTGGTCAACATCCCCAGTGAATTAACTCTGCTTGTCATTCTCTTCAAAAGAATGACAGGTCTACTCAAACTACTGTTATGTTCAAACACCTCTGACAGTAAATGAATCCTTGTCAATTTAACATCACACCTCTGACAAGTTGCTTTACAAATTCCCACGGAGTTCTCTGACATATAAATCTTTCATGAGATTCATATTTCTCAGCTCCCCAGCAAATCTCTAGTAGACTCTCTTCAGAGTCTATTATTTCCACTCAGTCCCTAATGGATTCTCTGGGTTGTCACGTTAGCAATACACCTCTGACAATTTCTTCCAAAAATATCCAAAGGAGATATCAATTTCCCACAAAATTTATAATCAAATCCTATTCCCCCCATGGGGTTATTTCTTTTAACGTTATGTCCAGCTTGTCACCTCTGAACGGTAAAAATCCTGAGCTTGGTGGCTTCTCAATTGGTTATGTCCAATTTATCACCTCTGAATCGACAGATAATCAAGTCTCATCTTTCAGTCCAGTAGGGGCTATTCCTTTGCCGTTATGTCCAGTTCGCCACCTCTGAACGGCAGGACTTTGAGTCTAGTAATTCCCAATCGGTTATGTCCATATTACCTCTGAATCGACGGATACATAGATCTCCCTTCTATGGTACTTCAACTGTCATGTCCAGTTCACCACCTCTAAACAGATGAGTCCATAACTTTGTTGTCCTTCCCTCTACCAAGGTCAGGAGTTCTTACTGTCATGTTAATGCGACTACCTCTGACAGCGGATTTAGAGTTTAGTGTGTCTTAGTCTATCATGTCCAATATATCACCTCTGAATAGACGGGTCCCTAAAATCAGATTCATCTTCATTTTGTCATCATGTCCAGTTCATCACCTCTGAATGACAAAATTTCGAGCTTGGTGGCTTCTCAATCGGTTATGTCCAGTTTATCACCTTTAAACCGACAGATAGTCAAGTCTCCCTTTTTTCTTACTGTTATGTCCAGTTCGTCACCTCTGAACAGTAAACACTCCGAGTTTGGTAATTTCTAATCGGTTCCAGTTTGTCACCTCTGAACCGATAAAGATCCAATCTCATCTTTCTTTGTCTTCATGTCCAGATTATCCCCTCTGAATGATAAAATTTCGAGCTTGGTGGCTTCTCAATCGATTATGTCCACTTTATCACCTCTGAACCGACAGATAGCCAAGTCTCCCTTTTTGCTTACTGTTATGTCCAGTTCGTCACCTCTGAACAGTAAACACTCTGAGTTTGATAATTTCTAATCGGTTATGTCCAGTTTGTCACCTCTAAACTGATAAATTCCAATCTCATCTTTCTTTGTCATCATGTCCAGATTATCACCTCTGAATGATAAAATATCGAGCTTGGTGGCTTCTCAATTGGTTATGTCCAGTTTATCACCTCTGAACCGACAGATAGTCAAGTCTCCCTTTTTTCTTACTGTTATGTCCAGTTCATCACCTCTGAACAGTAAACATTTCGAGTTGGGTAATTTATAATCAGTTATGTTCAGTTTGTCACCTCTAAACTGATGAATATCCAATCTCATCTTTCTTTGTCATCATGTTCAGACTATCACCTCTGAATGACAAAATTTCGAGCTTGCTGGCTTCTCAATCGGTCATGTCCAGTCAATCACCTCTGAACCGACAGATAGCCAAGTCTGCTCTTTTCGTTTACTGTTATGTCCAATTCACATCTCTGAACAGTAAACATTC
The DNA here is from genome assembly GCA_038442645.1 of Agave tequilana. Taxonomy (NCBI): domain Eukaryota; kingdom Viridiplantae; phylum Streptophyta; class Magnoliopsida; order Asparagales; family Asparagaceae; genus Agave; species Agave tequilana. The sequence continues at coordinate 23,043 of JAVJIF010023082.1, forward strand.
CGAGTTTGATAATTCTAATCGGTTATGTCCAATACGTCACCTCTGAACCGATGAATGTCCAATCTCACCTTTCTTTGTCGTTATGTCCAGTTCGTCACCTCTGAACGACAAGCTTCGTGTCTGGTGATTCCTAATCAGTTATGTCCAGTTTGTCACCTCTGAACTGACGGATATCCAAATCTAACTTTCCTGTCCGGTAGGGACTCTTCTCGCTGTTATGTCCAGTTTATCACCTCTGAACAGCGAACCCTCTTTTCTAGCGATTCCTAACCTGTTATGTCCACATTACCTCTGAACAGGCGGATTCCTAGATCTGCTCCCCTTTGTCCCTAGTGAATTCTCATACTCAGACTGATTTTATCATGCTCCTAACCTCTAAATAATTATCAGTCATAGTTCTAATTTCTTTGGGGAATTCTACTTGGTGAATGCTCTCCCTTTTGAACACCCGAGGCAATTTAAAGTATTTCGAAATCTGAACCATCCCATTGCGGATTTATGAAAACTTTGAAGGGGATCTTGTTGACATTCTAAAAAAGACAAGATTCCTAACTGGCCAGAATAATGTCTAACTTGTTGACATCTACAAAAGACAAGTGGTAGACAAGCCGACGATCAGTTTTTCACCTATCTCAAAGGAACGAAACAGCAACTTGAACTCTACTGATTCAGTGAAGCAGACAGTAAGCCAAGATCATCCTTAAAAGCTCGTGAGAAGGCCCAAGCAGGTCCAGAGACACTAAGTTATCTCAACACTTAGTCTCGCACGAACCCACGAGATAAGTCTCGCATGAGAAACTAAAGTTGCTTAGCATCGCAGGAAGCTCCTTCATAGCCTCGCTGCAAGCTAACTTACAGCTTCGCCTGAAAATGTTCAGTTAACTCTGCAGAGAGTTAGCTTCGCTCAAAACTCCACGCAGCCGCGAGAAAGGGTAACTGGTAGCTTCGCCACGAGGTTTATCTAGCTCCGCTGAGAGCTTTCTTCTAGCTTCACCAAAAGTTCCTCCCAGCTCCGCTATGAGCTCAACACAACGACTCTATTGCGAGTCCTTTATAGTCATTTTGACTAATCAAATCTCCGGATAAAATCAAATCTCCAGATGAGATCATGTTAATTGAAATCAAATTTGGCAGTTGCCTGCCATGATCTTTTGACTCTCCCAATTAGGTAAAAAGATCAGGGGAGATCTCTCAATTAATTAGAGAGGATCAAGGGAGTATCCCTCATTTAGCAGAGCGAATCAAGGGATTGGCGCTACGTGCTATTTCTAGCTTCGCAGAAGCTGTTTCTAGCCTCGCGGCGAGGCTACTTTCTATATACAAAATATATTGACTCAATCTGTTTCCAGATTTTCAGGACGATTATACCCATGTTCTCTATATAAATAGCCTACCAGAGGCACACAAGGCAAGAGAGGGGGGACGGGCCAGGATAGAGAGGAAATTAGAGATCTAATCCTACAAGAATTCAAAGAATTGCTTCTCTAATCCTACAAGGATAAATTCAGGGTGCTAATACCCTAAGATCTTCCTCCCTCTCAAGGAATTTCTGAAATCAGGCGAGAAGGAATTCCCAAGCGGAGGCAGCTCGAGAAGCAGCAAGAGGGCTCTACCGATCCTCTGTTCTCTGATTCCCCGAACCAAGCGAGAAGTGAGTCCTATTAGGAGGCAGTTCGATCATCTGACGGATCGCAACATCAAAGGGATAAAGTGATCGCGCGCTGATCAGATTCCTACCGGCACATTTTCTCAAAAATCTCAGAGGAGATCTACCTGTAATTTTCTTTTCAATTACTTGTAATTTAGCTCCTCGTTCTTTTTTGTAAGTTTTCCTTTTTGCAAAATCAATGAAAAACAATCTTGTGCAAGTTTTGCAAAAGTCAAATGCGTCTTTAAACAAAGTGGGCCAATGGAAGCCACTTTGTGGTACCTTTTCGGCTGTTTTGCCGGGTCCAAAGTGTCCACCGCAAGCAATTCGTGACAAAAGACTAAAACACTTCTAGTTTCCTCTTCGGGAACACATCTCCTAATTATTTAGTCACTACAATATTTGAAGAGGTAAGGGTCCTCCTACATGAAATACCAGACTTGAGACAAGAATCGGTATATATCCTGTTTTGACCAACTAGATGGGGTTTGGTTTGTGACTAAGTAATTAACTATGTCGGCAAACCATGGTTCCGTAGAGATGGCTAAAAGTTATTCGTTGGGGAAGTTATCATTGATGGGCAGTTCGTCAGAAGGTGCGTTTGGCACACGAGAGAGATGGTCGGCGACGACATTTTCGACACCCTTTTTATCTCAAATTTCGAGATCAAACTCTTGAAGGAGGAGAATCCATCGGATGAGTCGGGACTTCGCATCCTTCTTGAGCATAAGGTATCGAATAGCTGAATGGTCGGTGAAGATAGTGGTCTTGGCCCCAAGTAGGTATGGGCGAAATTTCTCCAAAGCAAACACTATAGCTAAGAATTCCTTCTCAGTAGTAGTATAGTTTACTTGGGTTTCGTTTAGTGTGCTACTTGAATAATAGATCACGTACTTCTTGTTATCTTTGCGTTGTCCTAAGACAAAGCCTATAGCAAAATCAGAAGCATCACACATGATCTCAAAGGGTTTGGACCAGTCCGGAGGTGAGATGATAGGTGCAGAGATAAGTTCTAATTTTAGCTTCTCCCATGCGCTACTACACTTTTCATCAAAGATGAAGAGCACGTCTTTGGTTAAAAGGTTTGTAAGGGGTCTAGCATTTTTGCTAAAATCCCTAATGAACCTACGATAAAACCCAGCGTGTCCTAAAAAAGAACGAATGTCTTTCACGCATCATGGAATTGGGAGTTTGGCTATGATCTTCACCTTAGCCTTATCCACTTTGATCCCTTTCCTAGATATCTCATGACCTAGGACAATCCCATGCTGCACCATAAAGTGGCACTTTTTCCAATTTAAGGTCAGGTGCACTTTTTTAGCACTAGATCTAAGTGATGTAGACATTGGTCAAATGAATGTCTATAGACGGAGAAGTCGTCCATAAAGATCTCCAAGAAGCGCTCGACCATGTCAGAGAAAAGGCTTAACATGCAACGTTGGAATGTTGCGGGGACATTGCATAGGCCGAAAGGCATTCAGCTATAGGCAAACGTCCTAAATGGACATGTGAACGTTGTCTTTTCTTGGTCCTCTGGGGTTATTGGGATTTGGTTATACTCTGAGTAACCGTCCAAGAAACAGTAATACTCATGGACCGCTAATCGTTCCAGCATTTAGTTGATAAATGGGAGGGGAAATGGTCTTTTCTAGTAGCGGCGTTCAACTTGCGATAATCTATGCATACTCGAACATTGGTAGGTAGTCGTGTTTGTACTAACTCTTACTTATCGTTTTTCACTACAGTAAAACTGGACTTTTTAGGGACCACGTGCACTGGGCTGACCCATTAGCTATCAGAAATGGGATAAATGATCCCATTATCCAACAGTTTTAATATTTCGCCTTATACAGCCTCTTGTATGAGTGGGTTTTAGCCTACGTTGTGGGTCCCTCTTCGTTTAACCCCTTCATTTAGATGGATTCTATGTTGGACTATTTTAGGGCTTAGTCCCTTGATATCGGTCATAGTCCAACCTATGGCTTCCCTATATCTCCTAAGGGTTGCCAATAAGTCTTCCTCTTGCCTATTAGTCAAATTGGATGCAACTATGACTGGTAGCGCATCTTGTTCACTAAGGTAGGCGTACTTAAGATGTTTAGGTAAGGTCTTTAACTCCAAGGAAGGAGGTAGCTCGATGGGTGGAGGTGTTAAGCTTAAATTCTCCATCTCTATAGAACTTGGACTTGCTGCCCACTCAATCTCATCAAGGTTGAGATCATTAGATTTTAACTCTTCATCATCCTTTGATTCTAGTGTGATCTCCTCTTTGTGCTCACTAGACATATTTTCAATGAAGCTGACCTCAAAGGGTTGGTCGTTTATGTCGTAGGGGTGTTTACCTAAGTTGAAAATATTGACTTCCTTGGTCATGTCTCTGTTGACACTTAAAAAGACAAGATTCTTATTGGTCCGAACAATGTCTAAACTTGTTGACATTTACAAAAGACAAGTGACAGACGAGCTGAAGACCAGTTTTCATCCATCTCCGAGGGACAGGGAAGCAACTTGGACTCCACTGATCCAGCAAGCAGACAGTGAACCCGGATTGTTTCTAAACAGACCTCAGCAGGTCTAAGGTGCTAACATTTAGCATCGCATGAGCCCAAAGGGATAGCCTCGCTTGAGAGGCTAATATCACTCGACTTCGCCTTGAAGCCATTCGAAGCCTCGCCAAGAAGCTAACTCGCAAACTTCGCCACAGAGGACTTCCAGCTCCACCAAAGGGTTTCTTTCGGACTTCGCCAGAAGCTGCCTCTAGCTCCGCTACGAGCTCAATGCGGGCAGCTCCGCTATTGGTCTGCTATGGTCAACCTTTGACCAATCAAATCTCCGGATGAGATCGGATCCAATCAGATCAAATCCAATAAGACCAAATCGGAGATCAAATTTAGCAGTTGATTGCCACAATCTCTTGACTCTTCTAAAACGAGTAAGAAGATAAGGGGAAATCCTCCAACGATATGGAAAGGATCAAGAAGGTCAACCGACCTGCCAATTCTAGCTTCACAGAAGCTGATCCTAGCCTCGCAGCAAGGCTACTTTCCAGATTTAAACAGATTTGATTCAATCTGTTTTCATATTTTCAAGGGACGATTATACCCTTGCTCTCCCTATAAATAGCCCGCCAGGGGCACAAGGAGAGAGGACCTTTTGGAAGAGCTTCTGAGAGAGGCACACACACAAGAGGACTCCACAAGCAGAGGCTTCTTCATAACGCACCGTGCGCTCTCGAATTCAGAGATCTTTTAGAGAATTGCTTTCTCTATCCAGGGTGTTGATACCCTAACGTCGTCCTTCTTCTCAAGGAATCTCCGGAACCAGGCGAGAAGGAATTCCTAATTGAAGGCGATTTTGAGAAGCAGCAAGAGGGTTCTACCAACCCTCTATTCTCTGATTCCCCGAACCAGGCGAGAAGGAATCTCATCGCTCGCATCGTCAAAGGGACAAAGTGGTCGCGCGCTGACCAGACTCCTATCGGCACACTTCTCCAGAATCTCTGAGGAGATCTACTTGTAATCTTTTTAAGAAAACTTGTAATTTAGCTCCTCAAACTCTTTTTTTTTGTAAGTTTTCCCCCTTTGCGAATATAATGGAAAACAAGATGGCGACTCCGCTGGGGATTGTATTCTCCACTGCCGAGAATCAAGTGTCGCAATACGACGAACAGACCTTCGGGTCTAACTCTGAATTCAGAAAAGCCGGTACAGCTAGAGCCTCTCTGGCTAAATCTTTAAGGAAAGTCTCTGCGGAGACAGAAAAGGTTCTCTGCGAACCTACTGCGGTTCTCTGGCGCAACAAGGAAGCACACCCGCAGTCCAAGTCCAACACTTTTGAGAACCTGGACATTCAGTTCGACCAAGGAAGATTTGAAGAAGTCCTCTCTGGGGGTGGTCCAATGCTTCGAGCACGAAAGCATAGGAAGGTCTCAACGGTTAAGGCTTCAGAACAGAAGCCAGGAGCAGAATTCTGCCAATACCCTCCAGCCTCGCGTGTGGCTAATCAGGTTCCTTGCGAACCTAAGTATCCTCTGCCAAAGCGGATGTGGAGGCTTAAACAGAAGTCTCTGGTCAAAGCCTCAGGCGTAGCTATGTCAAAACCGCGCCTCTCTCGCGAAGAAGAAGGCAAGATGTCTGTCTGCTCCAACAATGCTGCCAATCGCGAAGTTACGACGGCAATCATACCGTCGCCCAATTCAAGAGCAGCAACGCCTCGCGCCGGCCTCGTTCTCATAAGCGAAGCTACTGTACGACAGCATACGCGCAGGGTTCGCGACCGCGAAGCTAGAGCCAAAGTACTATCCAAGGCTAATCGCCTTCGCAGCAGCATAGCGGGTAAAGCACCGCAGCGTGCTCCGCTCTACAGTTCGTCAAGCACTAAGTTCGCGCCTATTGGCGAAGCTGAAACTGAAGCATTATTCAGTGTTAATCCCTTCTGCAGTGATAAAAGGAGCAGGACATCGTCCTATGTGCGACCCCAAAGAGCCTTTGCGCTCAATTGTAGACCCAACCGGGTCTGATTTGAGGAAATTGTTGACAATAAACAAACCTCTTCCTCCTGTTGTCAACAAGTGGGATGTCAGTTGGTGACAGTCCACTAGGTCCATTGCCGGCTGGGACCAATCTCCGCCACTCCTCCAAGACGACGGTCAGTTTTTGATCGATTGTCGGTACCGGCCCCGAGGAAGCATCACAAAAGGAGCGTCTCGCGAGATCTACCCTTCGCATCCGTCAACATGACCGGAAGGGGACGAGAGCTGCGCAGGGGAAGACAAACATCTGACGACACCCCCTACAGCTCCCCAGATCCAGACTACAGCCCAGGCTTGGGCGAAGTCTTGGTGCATGAAGAAGGTGTCTTCTGAAACACAGATCCAGGGTGACGATACCCTACAGTTACGAGCAGCCTTCTTCCTCGATGGCCCTAGCCTTGTCACAGCCCAGGAGATCACTCCAATCATCGGACAAAGAAGATGAAGATAGTGGGTACGCCTCTTCGGCGACAGTTAGCTCAGTGCGAACAGACAGAGCATCAGTCAATATGGCTGAACACTAACGACGACCTTCGTCGGCGTTTGGAAGCTCAGGAGCAAACTTCCAAGACTCAGCAAGAGGTTCTGGACAACATTCAACAGATGCTCGCTCAACTTCTCAGCAATCGCAATGAAAATGATGCCAGGAGCAATCATGATGATGAGAAATATTTTAGCAATGATCAGCCAAAGACGGAGAAATCCAAGGAGGGTTCTTCTTTAGACGCTGAAGTCCTTAAAGGCCTCCAAGCTCAAATTGCATCCCTAGCTTAGAGGGATGAATTAAAGAAAGTAGGGGCGGTCCGTCCTTATCCGCTGGAGTGGGATTAGGTGCCATATCCACCGAAGTTCAAACCACCAACGTTGCATACCTATGATGGAAAGAGCTCGCCAAATCAGCACAACTACTACTTCCGGTCTCAGACTGGTAATGTTATAAGCAACTACGCCATCATAGCTAGGCTATTCATTGGCACCTTAAAGGGGGTGGCATTTGACTGGTTCCGAAGTCTTCCCCCGGGCTCTGTCAATTCCTGGATCGACCTGGAAACCCGGTTCCTCTCTCGTTTCTATGAGGACGATACCGAGGTAACCATGGACAAGCTCCTCTCCACCGTGCAGAAGAAGGGCGAATCTGTCCGTGACTACATTGAGCGGTTCAGAAATCTGTCTTTGATGTGCCCAGTAGGAATGCCATTACCCATGCTCTTACAGACATGCAGACACAACTTCTTAGACCAAGTGGAAGTTCGCATGGGGGCTGTCAAAGCCCACACTTGGAAGGAATTGGTCGAACAAGCAGAATTAGCCGAGAAGTCAGCTAAAAAGTTCGAACCATCCGCCCCTAGAGGCAAGTGGGAGATGAACAACAAAGGGCGTAGCGACCTACCGCAATCTTCTCAAGCTAAAGGCAAAGAGACTATGTCTGTGGAGTTATTCGGAGATGTGCAGTCGAAGGCCAAGAAGAGCGGCTTCAACAATCAGGAGCCTAAGTTCCCTCCAAAGAAGTACTCCTTCAAAGACGATCAGGTGGTCACGATATTCCATCTACTCCACAAAGGGAACAAAATGAAACTGCCAGATGCTCGGCGTCCCAATGAGATAGGGCGCACAAATGACCCTAAATACTGCCTCTACCACAGATGATCCACCATCCTACTGACAAGTGTTATGTCCTCAAGGACAGAATACAAGCCCTGATCGATGCCGGGGTTCTGACATTGAAGATGGAGCAGAAGAAAGTCACTGCCAATATGGTGACTCTTGAGTTCGGCAGCACCCAAAAGTCACAGTTCCTGACGGGACCTACCCAGCCCCCGCTCCACGGCTGGAAGTCAGACACCCTCCAGCCATGACTCAAGATAATAAGGGCCTCGTTCCCCTAACATTAGAGACGGGGGAAGTCATTTGGATACATCCGGACCTCGTCCAAGAAGTACAGCGGGATTCGAAGGAGCCCAACTTAAAGGGCAAATCTTGCAATGTCATCTCTGGCCTGCTAGACGATGGCAATCTTACATCAGCTTCCCTCAGCGATTCAGAAGGGGAAAAGCTTGCTTGCACAGCGCAAGCCGATACGCCTCAACAGACGGGCACCCGATCCGAAAAATCATACTTGAGGCAGTATGAAAAGTCTACTGACGAGATACAACGGCAAACGACGTCGGTACCAATGTCAGCATCCACTCCAATCCCAACCAAGGGAAAAGAGAGGCCTAAGGAGGTCCGATTCGACCATGTCCTGAAGAAGCCTCCAGGCCAAGAGTTGATACGCCCTTTCGGTTTGACATATTGGCTCAGCTGGCCATATCCCAGCTCGTATCACTATACACGAGCTCCTTCGCCTCTCAAAAGAGACAAGAGAAGCACTCAGGGATGCGCTAGCCAATTCAGAATCCTTTCTGACATGCATGCCTGAGATCCCTAACGACGACGTTCAGTCTCCTTGCCCAGAATGTCATCATACACAATCCAAGGTGCCCGCTATTACATTCACGGCGGAAGATATGCTTCTCAAAGACAACAAGCACGATCGACCTCTGTACTACACCGGATATATCGGTTCAACGTGCATTGAAAGAGTACAAGTCGACCCGGGTCCGCACTCAGCATCATCCCCAAAAGGCTTCTCTACTTCCTCGGCATACCGCTGTATAGGTTGTCCGCAACACCACTACAATATACGGTTTCAATGCCTGGAGCAGTCACCCACTTGGGAAAATCCGACTCTGTTGCAGAATCGGAGCCTGAGGTCAGAAGTGACATGTTATGTCATTGACGCTGACACGTCATATAACCTGCTGCTAGGACGACCATGGATCCATGCCAACTGGATCGTTCCCTCCACTCTGCACCAATGCTTCAAATATGTTGAAGATGACGCGACAGTACAAACTGTCTTTGCTGAAAAGCAACCATTCAAAGGGGTGAAAAATTACTCCATTGACGCTCTCCTGTATCGAGAGGCCGGTGGAACACCTAAAGAACCATTGCTGGACGATGATGAAAGCGGTAATGAGGCGGATTCAGAATCCGAAGCAGGCATGCCGGCCATTCTGATTGGTGAACCAATTATAGCATGTCTCAATAATCCCCTATGTAATACTCCTTCAGAGGATGAAGGTGAATGGGTAATTAATGATAATATTTCTTTTGATTATCCTGCGAGTGTTGGGCTATTTGAGTCCATTACGGATAGCTCTCTGCACATGCCTTTACATAAGCCAAGTGCATTCAGCTCGCCCATGGAATCTGCAGAAGGAGCTGTTTTGGTGATCCCGCCATCCAAAGACGGTCAGTTACCGATAATTTTCCGTAGAACCCAACCACGGGGACCCTTAACCGCAGATTCAAGTTCAAACTCAGACACTCCACAATTCTTTCATTACGCCTAGTCAGCGCGCCATATTATGAAGAAAATGGGATATGACCTAAGGCATGGAGAAGGCCTGAATTTGGGAAAGGAAGACGGAGCTTGCTGCGTAACTTTGTACCAAAAGGGAAGCCTACAAATTACTATGATAGTACACGCAGGGGGTTGGGATACGTTACACCCACATCGTCAGCAACCGTTCAGTCAAAGACGATGAACCAATTCCATCACATTCAGCCTCATCCTCCGAGTGGGATTCAGATGTCAGTATAGGAGGAATGTTCGGGAATCTCACTGTCAATATGACCTCAAGCAGTCAAGCGGAGCCCGCGGAAGCTACTGATGAGGAACCATGGGCCCAGCAATTACACCTCCAATGGGAAAAGCGATTCGAACTGCGCGTGCCACCTACTGAAGATAAGGTGATGCAGGTCAACCTGGGTAGTCAAGACCACCCCAAGCCCATCTTCATAAGTGAAAGCTTATCACTTACAGAAAAGGAAGAATTAATAATACTCGTAAGGGAGTATATAGACGTCTTTGCATGGAGCTACGAAGACATGCCGGACTTGATCTGCAAGTCGCCATGCACCGTCTGAACATCAAGCCCGACGTTAAGCCAGTCAAGCAGCAACAACGTCAGTTTCGCCCGAACATCATGGAAGCTATTGAAGCCGAGGTTCACAAGCTCTTTGCATGTGGCTTCATCCGGGAGGAACAACATCCAGATTGGGTAGCTAACATCGTCCCCGTCCTCAAGAAGAACGGAAAAATACGGATCTGCATCGACTACCGTGATCTCAATACGGCCTGTCCTAAAGACAAATTCCCACTACCCATTACCGATGTCATGATCGACAACACATGTGGATTCGAAAGGATGTCTTTCATGGAAGGCTTTTCAGGGTACAACCAGATTAAGATGTATCCCGACGACGAGAAGCATACTTCGTTCCGAACACCATTGGGGGTATACTGTTACATGTAATGCCCTTCGGACTGAAGAACGCCGGAGCAACCTACCAGGGGGCAATGAGTACAATCTTCCGCGACCATCTTCGAAAAACGTGGAATGCTATGTCGACGACATTGCCGTCAAAAGCCGCAACAAGAATGAACATCTTCGCGACCTGAGAACAATGTTCAACATAATGCGGGCTCGTCAACTAAAAATGAACCCGACAAAATCCTTCTTGGGAGTGTCAAGTGGCAAGTTTCTTGGGTTTATTGTCACATCAAAAGGGATTCATCTTGACCCAGACAAAGTCAAAGCCATCCAGAGCATGCATCCACCAAGGAACCTCAAAGAGCTTAGAGGCTTGCAAGGCAGACTGGCTTATATCAGAAGATTCATCGCAATCTCTCAGGCCGCTGTCAACCGTTCACCCGGCTCATGAAAAAGGGCACTTCCTTCGTATGGGATCAAGCTTGCCAGGAAGCTTATGAAGACATCAAGAGGTACCTCACAAAGCCTCCAGTCTTAGTGGCCCCTACATCAGGGAAACCATTCTTGCTTTATGTAAAAGCTATGGACTACTCCCTCGGTGCCCTCCTCGCTCAAAAGGACGACAATGGCCACGAGCAGGCCATTTATTATCTGAGCAGAACTCTCATAGGAGCGAAATCTCGCTACAACCCTATCGAGAAAGAGTGTTTAGCTCTCGTCTTCGCTATTCAGAAGACACGACATTATTTGGTCGGCCAGACCATACATGTCATCTCCAGAGTAAACCCATTGCGTCTTCTTATGACGAAGCCAGGATCATTGAATTCAAGATTGGCTAAGTGGGCACTTTTATTGTCTCAATACGACATGATCTTCATACCTCAGAAGGCGGTTAAAGGCCAGGCCCTTGCAGAGTTCTTGGCTGCTCATCCAATTCCGGAGCATTCAAAACTTCACGAAGATATCCCTGATGAAGTCTTCGAGTCTTATGCAACCTCAGAAGAGGAAGTGTGGCAGATGTTCTTCGATGGAGCATCGCGAATGGGCCCTAAAGGCAAGATTATTGCCGGAGTGGGGGTTGTGTTTATCTCCCCACAGAATCATGTCCCGCCCAGAGCATTTTCTCTGACAGAATCATGCTCCAACAATGTAGCAGAATATAATTCTCTGCTCATCGGTCTTCAACTCGCCCATAGAATGGGGGTACGCTACCTCGAAGCCTATGGCGATTCAAAACTGATCATCAATCAGGTTAAAGGCGAATATGAAGTCTGCCATGAGGACTTGGTGCCTTATTATCACACGACCGTTGAATTGGCCAACCTATTTGAAGGCTTCTATATCGGGCATGTGTCTCGATCTCAAAATACCAAGGCGGACGCTCTTACTGCATTAGCAAAAACACTAGCCTTGCCAGCCGACACCGAGTATCACCTCACAGTCGTAACTCGACATCTTGTATGCTCTAAGCACATGCTAAGAACTCGAGAAGTCTATAATGTCTCCACGGATCTTGAGCCGAGAGATTAGCGCTTTCCTCTCATTGACTATGCTTTACACGGTCTGCTTCCAGACGATCCTAAAGAAGCGGCGTCCGTCAGACGAAGGTCTCTCCGTTTCTACTACGATCTGACTTTGAAGACACTTTACCGTCGTTCATATGACGGTCTCCTCCTCCGTTGCCTTTCCAATTCAGAGGCACAGGAAGCGCTCCAAGAAGCGCATGACAGCACTTGTGGAGCTCATCAGCCAGGTCCAAAGCTTAAAGACAGGTTGCATAGGCTGGGATATTATTGGCCAACTATGATAGCCGATGCCATCCAATATGCACGAAGGTGTAAAGCATGCCAAGTTCATGCGGACTTCATACACCAGCCTTCAGAGCTGCTCCACCCAACTGTTGCTTCATGGCCATTTGAAGCATGGGGAATCGACGTCGTAGGGCCAATTAGCCCCGCTTCGACAAGAGGTCACCGGTTTGTCCTTGCAATAACCGACTACTTTTCAAAATGGGCGGAGGCTATACCACTGGTTGAAGTCAAAACCTCTAATGTGGTTAATTTCATCAAGCACCATGTCATCCATCGATTTGGTGTCCCTAGGCGGATCATCCACGACAACGGTCCCCAATTCATAAGCCAAGTATTCTATCGGTTCTGCGATAAATACCGAATTCAGAATGTGGCTTCAACTGCCTATTATCCCGCCGCTAACGGCTTGGCGGAAGCATTCAACAAAACGATCATCAAGCTACTCAAGAAATTCGTCTCCTCAAACAAGCGAGATTGGGACGAAAAGCTTGGTGAATGTCTTTGGGCCTACCGAATCACGGTTCGAACACCGACAGGCAATACGCCTTTTTCCCTGGTATATGGGTGCGAAGCAGTCATCCCGTTTGAAATCCAGATGCCATCATTGCGAGTTGCTCTGACCACCAAGAGCACATCAGAAGACAATGATCGATTGCGTCTTCAAGAGCTCGAAGCCTTAGATGAGAAGCGGCTACAAGCTCGGCAGCATATCGAGCTATATCAAGCTCGAATCTCAAAAGCCTTCAATAAGAAGGTCAAACAGAGAGTCTTCCAAAAAGGAGACCTGGTTTTAGCCGTCAGACGACCGATGATTATGACGCACAAGACCAAGGGCAAATTTTAGCCTAAATGGGAAGGACCGTTTGTAATAGAAACAGTCTATTCAAACGGAGCATACCGCCTCATGACTTCAGATGGCGACCTACTCATGATGCCGATCAATGGCAAGTTCTTAAAGAAATATTATCCTTAATCAAGGATCCTTCTTATGATCAAGTTAACACTACACCTCTGATCAAGATCTCCGTGTCCAAAGTACACACAAAGAGAGCCTTTCTCTTCCTCCAAGCGAGATCACACAACCATAAACCAGTAGGAACCTGACCGTATACTGGTTGTCTTAAAGGAGAGTCAGGGTTACACATACGTTAACCAGACGATCCAATATCCTTAACGATTAAGGACAGAGGAAAATGTTGGCTTTTAAGCCCAACATAAGTCCTCGACAACTCATCATGCTGAGGGGAATAGCATGGCTAGCCCAATTCAAACGGTAGTTGGTAAAGGCATATCAAACCCGTTGACAGCTGGGGATTTGCTAAAAATCCTAAGGGACCAGTTCCTGTTTGATTCCCTCTCCGAAATCACTTACCAATTCTCATCTATAGAATGGTAAGACCACATATACATTTCGCGGTTACGTTAACATTAAACCTATGACAGTGATTCCCTTGTTTCTCCCCGTGAGAGCGAGACCTCCAAAGTCACTTACCAATTCTCATCCATAGAATGGTAAGACCACATATACATTTCGCTGTTACATTAACATTAAACCTATGACAGTGATTCCCTCGTTTCTCCCCGTGAGAGCGAGACCTCCAAAATCACTTACCAATTCTCATCCATAGAATGGTAAGACCACATATACATTTCACTGTTACGTTAACATTAAACCTATGACAGTGATTCCCTCATTTCTCCCCGTGAGAGTGAGACCTCCAAAGTCACTTACCAATTCTCATCCATAGAATGGTAAGACCACATATACATTTCGCTGTTACGTTAACATTAAACCTATGACAGTGATTCCCTCGTTTCTCCCCGTGAGAGCGAGACCTCCAAAGTCACTTACCAATTCTCATCCATAGAATGGTAAGACCACATATACATTTCGCTGTTACGTTAACATTAAACATATGACAGTGATTCCCTCGTTTCTCCCCGTGAAAACGAGACTTCTCCCAAATTCCACTACAAACTCAATACTCGTTGACATTTACAAAAGACGAGTATCACAAATTTTGAAGCTTGGTGGCGTCTCAATCGGTTATGTCATTGCGACCTCTAAACCAGCAGACAACTAAGTCTCAATTTCGAGCTTGTTGACATTTACAAAAGACAAGTCTCAACCCTGAGCCCTGTTGACATTTACAAAAGACAGGTCTCGATACTTATTGATATTTACAAAAGATAAGTATCACCACCTTGAGCTTGGTGGCGTCTCAATCGGTTATGTCATTGCGACCTCTGAACCAGCAGACAGCCAAGTCTCAATTTCGAGCTTGTTGACATTTACAAAAGACAAGTCTCAACCCTGAGCCCTGTTGACATTTACAAAAGACAGGTCTCGATACTCGTTGACATTTACAAAAAACGAGTATCACAAATTTTGAAGCTTGGTGGCGTCTCAATCGGTTATGTCATTGCGACCTCTGAACCAGCAGACAACTAAGTCTCAACTCCGAGCCCTGTTGACATTTACAAAAGACAGGTCTCGATACTTGTTGACATTTACAAAAGATAAGTATCACCAACCTTGAGCTTGGCGGCGTCTCGATCGGTTATGTCATTGCGACCTCTGAACCAGCAGATAGTTAAGTCTCAACTCCGAGCCCTGTTGACATTTACAAAAGACAGGTCTCGATACTTGTTGACATTTACAAAAGACAAGTATCACCAATCTTGAGCTTGGCGGCGTCTCGATCGGTTATGTCATTGCGACCTCTGAACCAGCAGACAGCTAAGTCTCAACTCCGAGCCCTGTTGACATTTACAAAAGACAGGTCTCGATACTTGTTGACATCTACAAAAGACGAGTATCACCAAATTCTGAAGCTTGGCGGCGTCTCAATCGGTTATGTCATTGCGACCTCTGAACCAGCAGACAGCTAAGTCTCAATCCGAGCCCTGTTGACATTTACAAAAGACAGGTCTCATCTTTCGATCCGACAAGGACCGATTTCGGGCTTGGTGGCGTCTCAACCAGTTATGTCATCACGACCTCTGAACTGACAGATAGCCAAGTCTCATCATCCAGCCCAACAAGAACTATGTTCTCAAGAAATTGCAATACAATTTGGAACCGCAATTCAGAAAGAAGAACAAGATTGGAGATTCGACAAAAGAAGAAAAAATTTTCATTCACTCCAAAAGGATAAAGTACATGGAGCTACAGGCGCACACTGTAAGATCTGAGCCGCTCTCCAAGGGAGTCCAGCCTCGTCCTCCTGTCATCAGCAGCCTAGGCAAGCACTTGCGACCTCAGCTCGGCCTCATTGAAATCCATTGCCTGGGTCAGACGAGCTTCAACCTCCGCCAAAGTTGCCCTCTGTGACAACCCCTGCTGTGAGAGCTCTTCATTTTGAGCCTTAAGCTGCTCAAGCCGCGCAGTTTCTTCAAGACGCACCAGTTTAGCCTTGGATAAAATAAGATTTGCTTTCCTGATCATTTCCTCAACCTTCCCAATCTTGTCTTCAGCGTCAAGAAGAGCACTGGTGGAGGCGTCAATCGCACTTCCGACCTCTGCCTGCCTTGTTTCCAAGGATTTCAAGTTAGAAGAGATAGCCTTAGCAGCCTCTTGAGCGGCAAGCCGGGCCTCGTGCTTTTGAGCGACAAGACACGCGAACTGCTCATCAACTAAAGACTCCAGGTCCAAACAGCGGAGACGGCGCCATTCCTCTACATCCTTCTCAAATTCATCCACCAGGAGTTCCAAAGCGGTAGCCTGGTGATACCCCTCAAAATCTCGAATACTTTCGATGCCACGGGAGAGGACCACCTTTAACTTTGAGAATGGCATAGTCGAGCCCTTCAAAACCAGGTCGATAGTTCGCCCTAAGCCTTTATAAAAGCTATCGACGAGGTCACCTATATAGTCGTTCTCAACCTCAGCCACTTCGGGTAGAGAGGTAACTTCAGAGAAATCCACCAGCCTGGTCGACACTATCGTGGAAGGAGCAATGGGAACATCAACAGCAGGGCATATTGTCAGTGATTTCTGCGGAGTCTTCATGGAAATCAGTGCGCTAGCCACCGCTGAGGTAGGGCTGACAACCATCTCCTGAACAGCAGGCTCAACTACCAGAGTTGGGGAAGTAGGGCTTGTAATCACCCTCAGCTCCACACTTGGCAAAATTGTCGGCACCTCACTCGTTGATATAGTTGGGAGTGAGGACACCTCCGGAACTCTCCCCCTTCAGCCTCTGGTCCTTCGGCTGACTTGGGCCGATAAGAAGGCAGGTCGTCGTACAGCGCATCCAGCACAGCAGCATCAGCCGTGGTCGAAGCGCTCATGTCACCCCTTGACCCTTCGGGAAATCTTCTGGCTCTCTTAAAGCTGATGCATCTTGAGGCCGAACACCTGTAACAAGACTGCGGTTAGTCGGGACACAACATGCAAAAGAAGCCAAGAGGTTAGGACAATACCAAAGGATGATGTCGCCTCAAACATCTCGTCAGCCACATCAGTCTCCAGGGGCTCCATCGAAAAATTTTTGGCGGAATCAGCACGAATAGCTGGCTCGCTTTCGCTTGCCGAGTATCCTGTGGACCACCCAGTAGAGCTCGATGCCACAGGACTTTCTTTAGAAGTCCCAGCGCCCGAGGGACCAATGTCGGCCACATCACCTCCGGACTCCTCCGGACGGGCAAAAGAACCAGCTTCAGTTCTATAAGTAAATAGGGGATCATAATGTTCCCCTTGCTCTCCAGCTACCTCAGCTCCTACAATCAAGAAGAATTGATAATAAGTCAATGGGAACACACAAAAAAGGCGTATTATATGGACGAGGTTAATCTTACCCAGACCCGGAGCGAATTCACCGCTAGTCGGTTCAGCAACCGACGGTTCAGCTGCTAATAGGGCAGCAGGAGGAATCGTTGTAGAGGGATGACCCTCTACGACAATCGTAGGAGCTTGGCGGCTGGGCTTCTTCGCCAACGATTTCCTACGAGAGCTACCTGTCCGCTTTCTTTTGAAGTGGACTTCAGAATCCTCTTCCTCCACTTCTTCTATACGACGAGAGGGAGCCGTCCCCATCACACCAGAGCCAGTTGCAGGAGTCTCAGCCCCCGCTCCCACCTCGAAGCGAGGACTCTCGGCATCTGAGGCCTCGCTGTCTTCCACAGCAACAAACTCCTCTATATCTGGGGTGCGAACCCTTTTGCCTTCCCTTTTCTCAGAAGCCTTCTGCCTCAGCCGCTGAGAAATTAACTTCACACCAGAATTGTTCACCTTGAATTCGAGAGGTGTGGAGTTGGAATGGCATACCACTGACAGAAGCACAGGGTTATCAGGAGATTGGGAGCCCTCAACGGCGTACGCAGCCGCGCCCCAGTACCGCCTGTAGTAAAGAATCGCCAGGCACGGGCCCCATCAATAAGGCTCCCCATGAAAGCCAGATTGAGATTCGGGTTGCCCACGTACAGTTGGTCATATCCAAACTGTCGAGCAAACCGACTAGGGATGTAAGGCTCCAAGTAGCAGCTATCCCCGCTCCGGTACAATAGATGTGAAGGCCGGATACTGACCAGCCACTCAAAAATTCCCCGGCTCAGGGACGAATGCCCCTCCCCCCGCATCTTTGAACTCTTCCCCATAGCCTGCACCCCGAATACGGGGAAAACAGCAGAAGAGACTATAGACGTCATAGCGACGTACTAATTTACGGGCCTCAGCCACGTAAGTCTTCTGCCATGAGCATCCTTCGAATCGGCGGAGGAGCGCCATTCGAACATCTTGCGGGGGATCGTCTCCAGCTTCGATTAGAGAAGGACAATGCAAGGCGAACCACGCCATCAAGTAAGTATACGGCAGACCTATTCTGGGGTTAGGTCCATCGCGGGGCAAAATGGTCCCCTTTCCACGCTACGTCGTTGGTGGCCTGCAAAAAGCCTCCGTCAATGCACGAAGGCCTCTCTGGATACAGCACACCATGGCCGAAAGAAGTCCCAGAGGACGACCATGAACCAAACGAACAGCGGGCAGCAAAACATTCGGATGAACGATGTCACCCGCAGAAGACGGCACCACGCACCTCTTCAGCCAGACTGTTAGGAAACCAGCCAGAAGTGCCTTCCGGGACATCGGCCTGCGAGCCTGATGATGGAAGGTTCGAAGAACATCACCCTGCTCATAGGGACCATCGTCTTCCTTCACAACTAGATCCCCTTGGGAGTGCTTTTGCATCCGGTCAAAGATGTCTTCATCAGCAACTCCGCAATGTGCTGCCTCAGGAGCATTCTCCATATCTGGGAACAAATAGTCTCCCCAGCTTTTCAAGCTACAGGAGGTTCCCTTATTGCCCCCATGCATACTGGAGCAAATATACAAGTGGCACATTAACTCCCTGTAGGTCTCGAACAAGGCAGGCTCCTGTTTCTCCAGAAGCGCCAATTCTGCCTCGCACGGGAAGTATTCTTCATAGGGAAGAGACCCAAAAGGCAGAGCAGAGACTTCCCACATCTCATGCAAGGCCATACCCAATTCGCCGATAGGGGTGAAGAAAGTCCCCGAAGCTGGGCAATACAATTCAAAATGGCGTAAAAGCACGCCACGTTCATCTCAATACCGTAGCAGGTCGCTGATTGTTATTCATTTTTTGCATATTTTACCACATCCATACCATGCATATTGCAAATAAAATGTAATTTTTAATCCTTTTCTCTCTATTTTTTGCAGGTCCATATCCTAATAGAGAAAAGGCCCAAAATCCCTTTAATTATCAAGAATTAAAGGAAAATAAATCAAAGCCTAAAAAAGAGCCCAAAGGTTGAGGCCAGGATCTGGAGATATCCACGCGCCAACTCAAACTTTCAGAAGGTCCACGTGGCTAACAACTTAACAAGAAAATCGCAACAGAAATCTCGGCCTCAACGGCCAAGATTTTGCCGCGCTTTCCAGGATTTTGCCGCGTATCTGCGGCAGTTACAAGGCCGTTGAGGCCCGAGATTCTCTCCAACAACCTGGGTTCTAGATACTTCTCTCTGAGGCTATAATACACCACCAGGGCCTTCGCAAAAAGATAGAGGAGACAGAAAAGAATAGGGAAGATATTGTATTTTGATTTTCCTCTAGGTTTTATTTCTCTTAGTCTTCTTCCTCCCTAGAAATTCTACAAAAAGAGAGATTGTGAGAGAGAGAAAGCTTGTGTAAATCAAGGGTGACAACTTGTGAAGCAAGGTTTAATCCAATCTCCTTTCTCTACTTGAGCATTTTCTAGTACTTTACTTGCATTTCTTTCATTTCAAGCTTTACTTCAATTGCACTCTTATTCATGAATTGCTTTTCTTTTCTTGTAATGGCTAGTAGCTAAATTCCTCTACATGACTAGCTAACAACTAATCTTGCTTAACTTCTAACTCTTGGGTGAATGCAATTACTTCATCTTGCAATTGTTGAGTCTATTTGATCCATGATGAAGATGATGGTTTACTTTCATGCTTGGCACTCTCTTGTTGTAATTCTCCATATGATTCATGTATGCCTCATTTAGAAGCCTTGTCTGAGAACAAGTGCCTTGATGGAACTTGGAGATGGATCACCAATCATATGCTATTGTTGTACAACTTCTTTACTTCAATTAATGAATGTTGTATCTTCTTCCTTAGCATCTCTTGAGTGACTACTCTTTTGATTCCACCATTGAAAGTCTAACTTGAAGGCCTATGACATCAATGAGGCTACAAGATAAATCCAAGAATGATCAACCGACATCAAAGTAGGAAAGTAACTAGACCAACAAGTAAGACAAACATATGCCGATGAGTCAACATGAGGCAAGCATCACCCTAACGGAGATTAGTAAGTTAGCAAGTTAGTAATGTTAGCTAGTCATGGCCTTTCTCATTTAAAAGTCTTCTACAAGTTTTCATTCTTTTAGTATTAATTCCAAAGCAAATCTTATCTTCAATTCTTTTCATTTTATTTCATAGTTTTCATTTCATGTACACACCAACCACCAATTCTTTCATTTCTTTTTCCATGTCTTTTGCATTCTTTTAAAAACAAAGAAGAATCTTCGTTTTCTATCTTCACATTAAACCGTAAAGCTTCCATCGTGAGCTCTCCTTGTGGATTCGACCCGTATAGCTTGTGCTACTACGGTTAATTGGAAAGGATACATCGATCATATTGAATACATTGTGGAGTGATCAAAGCACCTAAGGTTGACTCTAAACCTACTTTCTTTTGTTGAATATCTGTGCAACTTCACACTATACTTCCCCTTCCAATCAAATTTTTGGCGCCATTGCCGGGGAGAGCAACGGTTTTTGATTTCAAGTGAAGAACTAAATGAATCTTCTTCTCTGTTGCAGGTTACAGGTGAAGAGAACAGGAAAATTTGCATTGCAGTAACATATAAGTGGCTCTGGGCTTCTGCTCTCGAAAGCAGAAACCAGTTGCCCTCTGAATTGCCGCGATTCCACGGCAAAAGCTACGGATCCGCGGCAAGGAGGAGTGAACTACTGACCAAATTTCTGCAGGGTTGCTTGCTCTGCAAAATACAGCTGCTGCAATACTTAAATTCTTGTATACTTCACCTTATATCTGCTAATAATCAACAGTAAAAAATTGGTTGCAAAGTTAAAAATTGATTAGACATTTGCATTTTTAGGCACGTGTCTTTTCAATTCTTTTACTTTACTGTTGAAGAGTGCTGGATGCAAGGTACGTGTGCATTGCATATTGAATAGGACTCACGCCTTGTTTGATTTTAATTACTTTGAGTGAATCTTGTTTGCTTATAATCGTACACTTGCACACAATCGATTTTAAGGGCATACCCAATAAAGAAGATAAGGTGGGGGATTTCATCACCCTTTCCTTGGCCCAAAAATCATTTCCAAGCACTCACAATCCCAAGCTTGTAATAAAATCTGATAGACGCTGGCCCTAGGAACATCCGGACTCACTTAGGAGATTATCCTAAGGGGGAAAGTGTTGAAAATTGACTTTTGTAAAATCAGTGTCTAGGAAAGGGATTGAGGGCCGGAAGCCCGAAGGTTGGTGGTTACTTAATTAAGGAACGTCTTTGACGGAAAATCTCCCAACAACCTTGCCCTTACTTGACGTCTAATCAGTTAGGAGTCGTCTAGGTCCAGGAACCCTAGATAGCTTGGATTGATTTTTTCTTTTATTGTTTGTTATTTTCATTTTTTCTCTCGCTTGTGTGATCGGTGCACGTTGACTGTGATTGTGTATGCAAGAGTGGTACAGAGATCCAAATTCTGCTAGGCTAGTGAGAATTTCTACACTTGCACATACACCACTCGACACATTCCCAACCATGGAAAACCACACTTCGTTGCAAGACAAGTTCTACCCGATTCGCACATCACTTCCATCATGCATTCTTCTCCCTATAACAAATGGAAATCAATTTGAGTTGAAGCCACAATTCATAAATACACTTCCTAGATTTCATGGCTTAGAATCTGAGGATGCATATTTCTTTATTCGAGAGTTTGAAGAAGTATGCGTTATGATGAGGATATCCCAATTGACCTAGGACGCTGTTCGATTAAGATTCATACCTTTGCGTTAAAGATATTGCTAAGAAATGGCTTTACAATCTTCCCGCTAGTTCGATTTCCTCGTGGGATGATTTTGTAAAAGTCTTTCTTAAGAAATTCTATCCCATCCATAAGACGGCCCTCATGAGGAAAAACATAATGCAGTTCAAGCAGGAAACCAATGAGCCGTTCTGGAAGTATTTCGAACGCTTCAAAGACCTTCTGGCCCTTTGTCCCCATCATGGTATAGAGAAATGGCATCAGTGCCAAATTATCTATGATGGATTGGATTACCAAACTAAAACACTCCTTGAAACCATGTGCCAAGGAGAATTTTTAAAGAAAAACGAAGACCAGGGGTGGGATCTCTTTGAAGCCTTGTCCGAAAAAATGATTCAGTGGGAGTCATGTCCTGACAAACCCACTCCCACCACTTCCAGAACCGGTATGCATTCCATCGAGTCCTCTATAGCTGCCGAGGCCAAGATAACACAACTGATGAGGAGGATAGAATTACTTGAGTCTAGGGAATCTTCTGCTGTTAACCAGGTCAACCCATCACCGGTGGCCAGTCCATCACCTGTGGTCAACCCGGTTTGTACCTATTGCCATGATCTTAATCATCTGTTTGAGGAGTGTCCTGTATATCAAACTTAAATGTTTCAGAAGAGCACGAATGCCACATACACCAGACCCACTTACAATCCTTACTCCAAGACATACAATCCGGGATGGCGAAACCATCCAAACTTCTCTTGGAGTCAGTCTGGTCCTGAGCAGCCGAGGCAACCATTTTCACAACAATACCCTGCTCAGTCTCATCCACCGACTTACCACCAGAATTCACCAAACATCCATTCATACCAAAGTCCACCAAGTTTCCAGTCATATCAAAATCCAGTACCTTACCCAACAAACTTTCAGCCCCCGTATCAGCATCATCCACCACAAAATCCTTCAGACAAGAGAATTTCTGATTTGGAGAAAATGATAGAGACCTTATCTAAGACCCAAGCTTCAATGATGAACAATCAGCAACAGGACATGAACAAATTACAAATCCAGATAGGGCAGTTGGCTAATTCTCTGAATGAACGACAAAAAAGAATGCTACCTAGCCAACCAGTGCCCAATCCAAAAACTCACTTTCCCCTGCACGAAGTTGAAGACTTGGGCCCCAGCCAATGCCAGGCTATTCAAATCCTTAGATCTGGAACGCATGTAGATAACAAGGTTTCAAATCAGCCCACCAAATCTGTGTCAAAGCCACCACCGTCTGTTCTAATCCAACCCATTCAAGACAATCCTTCTTCAAGCACACAACCATCCACTTCCCGGTCCAAAGGAAAAGAAAAGATTGATGAGCAAACATACAAGCCTATTGTACCATTCCCAAATAGGCTTAAAAATCAAAAGATGAATGCTCACATGGAGAAGATAAGAGAGATATTCAACCAAGTCTAAATCAATGTCCCTCTCCTTGATGCCATACAACAAGTTCCATCCTACGCCAAATTTCTAAAAGAAATGTGCACCAAAAAGAGAAAAGCAAATGTCCCTAAAAAAGTCTTCCTAGCTTCCAATATTAGTGAACTGCTCAATGGTCCGATCCCTGTGAAATACAAAGATCCAGGGAGCCCGACCATTTCCTGCATTATAGGACAGACCACCATAAATAGGGCTTTGCTTGACTTGGGCGCGAGCATCAATCTTCTCCCCTTTTCCGTGTATCAACAATTAGGGTTAGGCAACCTTCGTCCGACCCAAATGACGATACAATTGGCTGACCGCTCTGTAAAGATTCCCAAGGGGGAGATTACAGATGTTTTAATACGGGTCGGGGAATTCATTTACCCCGTAGATTTCATCGTTCTTGAGACACAACCCGTACAAAATCACAGAGCACAGACACCTGTCATTCTCGGACGTCCTTTCTTAGCCACCACAAACGCGATCATCAACTGTAGAAATGGCTCGATGCGTCTAACCTTCGGAGATATGACAAAAGAGGTGAATGTTTTCCATCTGGGAAAGCAACCTAGGGATTTGGACAATGATTCTTTCGAAGTGAACTTGATAGAAGGTTTAACAAGTGAACATGATGAGGAGGTTGAGTATGAGTCTGAAAAGGAATTTGAGTTGGAGTCTGATGACTTCAACCTTGATCAGATTGTTGAGTCAACTGTTGAATGGACTACTAATTCCACCCCTATTCTTCCCTTACACAAAGAACAACCAGTGATAGATCCTGTCCCTTCTTCTGAGCTTAAGGTTCTTCCCGACCATCTCAAGTACAAGTACTTGGATGAGAAGGAATCCTTTCCAGTAATCATTGCATCCAATCTCACTAAACAACAAGAAGAGGATCTTCTTTCTGTGTTAAGAGAAAATCGGGAAGCCATTGGTTGGACCATGGCTGACATCAAGGGGATTAGTCCTTCCATAGTTCAATATCGGATTCATTTGACGGAAGATGCCAAGCCAAAATGAGATCCACAGCGTAGACTAAACCCAATCATGCAGGAAGCCGTTAGAAACGAGATCTTGAAACTGTTAGACAATGGGATTATCTATCCCATATCCGATAGTCAGTGGGTAAGTCCAGTTCACGCTGTGCCTAAGAAAGTAGGATTTACTGTGATAGAAAATGAGAAGAAAGAATTGATACAAACACGTCTTCCAACGAAGATTCGAGTTTGTATTGATTACAGAAAGTTGAACACTGCCACACGTAAAGACCATTTTCCTCTTCCGTTCATTGACCAAATGCTCGAGAGATTAGCGGGACATGAGTACTACTGTTTCCTGGATGGATATTCAGGATATAATCAAATCCCGATCGCTCCCGAGGATCAAGACAAAACCACCTTCACCTGTCCTTTTGGAACATTTGCATACCGAAGGATGCCCTTCGGCCTATGCAATGCTCCCGCAACGTTTCAACGTTGCATGCTGAGCCTTTTTTCAGACATGGTGGAGAAATTTCTGGAAATTTTCATGGATGATTTTTTCGATTTACGGTGATTCCTTTGAACAATGCTTGTACAATTTGAAGCTGGTTCTACAACGCTGTATGGAGAAAAATTTTGACACTTAACTGGGAAAAGTGTCACTTTATGGTCAAGCAAGGAATCGTTCTTGGGTACAAAGTTTCACAGATAGGAATCGAGGTGGATAAGTCTAAAGTGGAAGTCATACAAAAGCTCACTGAACCAACATGCTTAAAGGACATTAGATCATTTTTAGGGCACGCCGGCTTCTATAGACGATTTATTCAAGGGTTTAGCAACATTGCAAGACCTTTGACAAATCTCCTAGGAAAGGATGTACCCTTTATATTTGATGAAGAATGTCAAAAATCATGGAAGGAGCTTAAGAGTAGACTTGTCTCAGCACCTATCATTTCTGCACCTGATTGGACCAAACCTTTTGAGATTATGTGTGATGCCTCGGACTTTACTATTGGCGCTGTTTTAGGGCAACGTATTGATACTAGGCAACACGTAATATATTATGCTAGCAGAACGCTGAATGAAGCCCAACTCAATTATACAACTACTGAAAAGGAATTTTTAGCTGTTGTCTTTGCGTTGGAAAAATTTCGCCAATATCTGCTAGGGTCCAGGACGATTATTTTTACCGATCACTCCGCCTTAAAGTACTTAATGCAAAAGAAAGATGCTAAGGTAAGACTTATTCGATGGATACTTCTTTTACAAGAGTTTGATCTGGAGATAAAGGATAAAAAGGGCGTTGAGAATGTGGTAGCTGATCACTTGTCTAGAATCCCAAATGCACCAAAGGAGAGATTACCAATTAATGATGATTTTCCTGACGAACACGTTTTTGTGATATGTGGAGAGCCTTGTATGCTGACATAGTGAATTACCTTGCTACCAGGCAAATACCTTCTCATTGGTCAGGCCAGGAAAAACACCGTTTCATACATCAAATGCGGTTCTTCTTCTGGGATGAACCGTATTTATTCAAATATTGCCCTGACCAGATAATACGAAGGTGCCTTCCTGAGGATGAACATCAGAGTGTTTTGACATTTTGTCACAAGCTAGCTTGCGGTGGACATTTTGGTCCATGAAAAACTGCTGAGAAAGTACTTCAGAGTGGATTCTACTGGCCCACTCTCTTTAAGGATGCATACAATTTCTGCAAGCTATGTGATAGGTGTCAAATGACGGGTCGAATTACACGGAGAGACATGATGCCCCTTACACCCATCTTAGAGGTCGAAATTTTTGATCTCTGGGGCATCGACTTTATGGGACCTTTTCCTCTGTCCTATGGTAACCAATATATTTTGGTAGCCGTAGATTATGTTTCGAAATGGGCTGAAGCAATTCCAACAAGGACAAATGACAACCAAGTTGTCATCAAGTTTTTACGAGAAAATATCATCTCTCGCTTCGGGGCCCCCGTGCGATAATAAGCGACAATGGGAGTCATTTCTGCAATCGGGCTTTTGAAGCCCTGATGCGCAAATACTCTATTTCTCACAAATTATCAACGGCATACCATCCTCAAACCAACGGGCAAGTAGAAGTCACAATAGACAAATAAAACTCATTTTGGAGAAGACTGTTGGACAGAACCGTAAAGACTGGTCCATCAAACTCACTGATGCCTTGTGGGCATATAGGACCGCTTATAAAACTGTCCTCGGTATGTCTCCATATCGAGTTGTATTTAGAAAACCTTGTCACTTGCCTGTGGAGTTAGAACACCGAGCTATGTGGGCTTTAAAGCAGCTGAACTTGGATTTAGATAAAGCCGGTGCCTTGAGGAAGTTGCAAATATCCGAGCTAGAAGAGCTACGAAATGAGGTATATGACAATGCTCGGATCACAAAACACAGAACTAAGCTTTTTCATGATAGATCCATTCACCGAAAAAATTTTGTCTCAGGACAAAAAGTTCTGTTGTACAACTCACGACTCCACCTTTTTCTTGGTAAATTGAGAACCAGGTGGTCAGGACCATACATTGTGCACAATGTCTTCTCACACGGTGCGATTGAGATTCTTGATCCTAATAATGGCAATAAATTCACTGTGAACGGTCAACGTTTAAAGCCATTCCTTACCACTGAATTCGTGTCACAAGGAGTTCATGAATTGGGTCTTTGCGACCCAGTTTATATGTGACCATTCTGTTTGTACAGTCTCCCAGATTTCCCTGCATATCTTTTTCGGGACCACTTTTGTAAATAAAAAATTTTTTGCTTTTAGAAAAAGGAATAATAAAAAAAAAATATATATTGAGGGACTTATGTGCTTAAAGGAGTTTCACAACTTTTCAAATTCAAAATTCCTAGGTCTCTACATCTCTTCCCTAGGGTCAAACTCATTTTCAAGATTCCAAATCCCTAGGCTTGTAAATTCACTTTTAACCTAGGGCTTAAGTTGGAAATCTCATTTTACTTCCCTCCTATAAATACTCTCTTCACCTACCCCTTGACCCTCACACGAAAACTAACTCTCAGATCTGAACCCTCTCTTCAAACTGCCGCCGACCAAATTTTACTATTCCTCAGAGCCTCTCTGTGTGTCGCGATCCCGCGACCAGTGCCGCGGATCCGCGGCAGTCCTGCAACATCTGGAGCGCCGCCGAATTTTCCACTGCTCGATTTTCTCCTCTGGTAGCAGATCCAGTGCCTCATCTTCCAGAATCTATCACCTGTGCCCTCTGCTAGCCCGAAATTTCCCCCCACGTATTCCGGGGGCGGTTTGCTTTTTCGATCTTTCAATCTACTTACATTGATCTAGAATTCTAGTATGGCACCCACTCTTTTTGCTGAAAGGGATTTTTCCAAATTATTGTGTGATCATCATGGGTATGGGCATATCTTTATTGATCGAATTAGAGCATGGGATTGGTTTACATTGGCCTATGATAATGATAATAATGATGTCTTCTATTGTCCCGACTTGGTGACAATGTTTTACACCTCTATCGACCATGCCTCTATCGACTTACACACTTTCCAATTCACTACGCACATGCCCCTGGGCGACTTGTTCATTACGATTCCTCTCCTTGAGAAAATCACTAATGTCCCAAGTCAACCCCATCATAGCGACCCCCTGCCACTGATAGATTACATGCCAATCATGGGGGCTCGCTGCACAGAGCAGGACCGTGGGCTCAAAGCCAACACCACCTTTAGAAATGTGCACTGCGTTGGACGCTGGATCCAACGCAACATTTTAGGGCTTGACCATACTGATTGTTACACAATTCTGCATATTTTACCACATTAGTCCCATGCATATTACAAATAAAAATATGATTTTTACTCATCTTCTCTCTATTTTTGCAGGTCCACAACTGAAATGAGAGAAGCCCAAAAATCTCTTTAATTAGCAATAATTAAAGAGATTAATTCATAAGCCCAAAAGAGATTATTCAAAAGCCCAAAAGAGCCCAAGATTTGAATCCAGGATCTAGAGAATTCCTCGCGCCAACTCAATCTTCCAGAAGGCCACGTGGATAACAACCTCGTAACAAACTCACAACAGAAAGTTGTTGGCCAACGGCCACAGAACTGCCGCAAGTTGCCGCGTTTCCACCGCAAATCTAGGGCCGTTGGGCGCCAGATTTTGCCAGCTGTCCCATCTTCTGGAGACTTCTCTCTGAGGCTATAAATACTGGACCAAGAACCTGCGAAAACAAGGAGAACGTGAAGAGGAGAGATTAGAGAGTAGATGCTTGTAATTTTTGTAGGATTTTTCTCTAGGTTTTTAGTTCTTTAGATCTCCTTCTTCCTCCCTAGAAATTCTGCAAAAGAGAGTTGTAAGAGAGAGAAAGCTTGTGTACATCAAGGAGTGACAACTTTTGAAGCAAGGATTCATCCATTCTCTTCTCTCTACTTGAGCATTTTCTAGTAACTTTACTTGCTTTCTTTAATTCTAGTTTTACTTTACTTGCAATTTTATTCATGCTTTGCTTTTCTTTTGTAATGGCTAGTAGCTAATTCTTTCTTCTCATGGCTAGCTAACTACTTACCTTGCTAACTACTAACTCATGGGTGATTGCTATCTTTAATCTTGCAAGTTGTATGGTCTTCTCTTCTCCGATGGGTTACTTTCATGCTTGGCAAGTATCTTGTTGTAATTCTCCATATGATTCATGTGTGCCTCATTTAGAGCCTTGTCTAGAACAAGTGCCTTGATGGAACATGAAGATGGATCACCAATATGCTATTTGTTGTACAACTTCTTTACTTCCATTAATGAATGTTATCTTCTTCCTTAGCATCCCTTGAGTGTAGCTCTTTTGATTCCATTATTGAAAGTCTAATTTGTAGGCCAATGACATCTATGAGGCTACAAGACAAGTCCAAGAATGATCACCCGTCATCCAAGTGGGAAAGTAATTAGACCAACACGCAAGACAAATCTTTGCCGATGAATCAACATGAGGCATGCATTCACCATCACGGAGTTTAGTAAGTTTAGCAAGGAAGTAAGGTTAGCTAGTCATGATTTTCTCATCTTTAAAGTCTTCTTCAAAGTTTTCTTTCTTTTAGTTCTAGTTCCAAAGCCAATCTTGTTTTGATTTCTTTTCATTTTTCCATAATGCACAAATCCACCCATTCTTTCATATTCTTTTCCATGCTTCTTGCATTTGTGTAAATACAAAGAAGAATCTTCGTTTTCTTTCTTCACTACGAACCGTAACGCTTCCATCACAAGCTCTCCCTGAGAATCGACTCGGTATAGCCCTTGCTATAACGAGATTGGAAAGGGTATATTAATCATATCAATACATTTGTGGAGTAAACAAGCACTAAGGTTGATTCTAAACTTCTCTCTTTTACATAATATTTGTGCAATAACTTCACACTATCCTTTCCCAATCAATTTTTTGGCGCCATTGCCGGGGAGAGCAACGGATTTTTATTTCAAGTGAAGAACTAAACGAATCTTCTTCTCTGTTACAGGTTACAGGTGAAGAATACAGCAAAATTTGTATTGCAGAATACATATAAGTGGCTCTGGGCCTCTGCTCTCGAAAGCAGAGACCAGAAGCCCTCTGACTTGCCGCGTTCTCACGGCAAAAGTCGCGATTCTGCGGCAAGGAGGAGTTGACTTCTGACCAGTTTTCTGCAGGGCTTGCTTCTCTGCAAAACACAGCTGCTGCAATACTTAATTTCTTGTATGCTTCACCTTATATCTGCTAATAATCAACAGTAAAAATTGGTTGTTAATGTTAAAAATTGTTTAGACATTTGCACTCTAGCACGTGTCTTTCAATTTCTTTACTTTTACTGTTGAAGAGTGCTGGAGGCAAGGTACGTACGCATTGCATCTAGACTAGGACTCACTCTTTGTTTGATTTAATTACGCTTTGAGTGAACCTTGTTTGTTGATATCGTACACTTGCACAAATCAATTTTAAGGGCATACCCATAATAAGATAAGGTGGGGATTTTATCACCCCTTCCTTAGCCCGAAAACCACCATCCCCAGCACTCACAATCCCAAGCTTGTAAATAAAAACTGATAGACGTTGGCCCTAGGGACATCCGGACTCACTTAGGAGATTATCCTAAGGGGAAAAGTGTTGAAAATTGACTTTTGTAAAATCAGTGTCTAGGAAAGGGATTGAGGGCCGAAAGCCCGAAGGTTGCTGGTTACTTAATTAAGGAACGTCTCTGACGGAAAACCTCCCACCAACCTTGCCCTTCCCTGGCTGATTCGCTTATAGTCATAGTCTACACTAAACCTCCTGTGGACGATCTAATCAGTTAGGAGTCGTCTAGGTCTAGGAATCCTAGATAAGCTTGGATTGATTTTTTTATTTTTGTTTGTTATTTTCATTTTTTTGTTTTTCGCTGGTGTGATCGGTGCACGTTGTTTGTGATTGTATATGTGAGAGTGGTTTCGTGATCCAAATTCTGCAAGACTAGTTAGACTTTCTACACTTACACTTACACAACCACTTGACATTATGGAAAACAAAGTCTCACTTCAAGATCGATTTTATCCGATTCGCACCTCCCTTCCATCTTGCATTCTTCTCCCCGAACAAATGGAAATCACTTCGAGCTGAAACCGCAATTCATTAATACACTTCCCCGATTCCATGGTCTTGAGTCTGAGGACGCGTACCTCTTTATTCGTGAGTTTGAAGAGGTATGCCAAATGATGAGAATTTCCCAACTGACCGAGGATGCTGTTAGGTTAAGGTTTATACCATTTGCACTGAAGGATTTAGCTAAGAAATGGCTTTATAATCTTCCGTCAGTTCCATATCTTCATGGGAGGATTTTGTTAAAGTCTTTCTTAAGAAATTCTATCCTATCCACAAAACAGCCCTCATGCGAAAGAATATCATGCAATTCAAGCAGGAACCAAATGAACCTTTCTGGAAGTATATTGAGCGTTTCAAAGACCTTCTAGCCCTATGTCCTCATCACGGCATAGAGAAATGGCGTTTATGCCAGATTATCTATGACGGTCTAGATTACCAAACGAAAACCTTCCTTGAATCCATGTGCCAAGGGGAATTTTTGAAGAAAGATGAACATCAGGGGTGGATCTCTTTAAAAACCCTAGCTGAGAAGACCATTCAGTGGGAGTCATGTCCTGATAAATCCATTCCCACCACTTCCAGAACTGGTACAACACTCCATAGAATCCTCTCTAGCTGCAGATGTCAAGATTACACAATTAATGAAGAGGATAGAACTGCTTGAGTCAAAAGGGATTCTGTTATAAATCAGGTCAACCCATCACCTGTGATCAAACCGGGTTTGCACCTACTGTCATGACCTTAACCATGTCTTTGAGGAGTGTCCTTTGTATCAGCTCCAATCATATCAGGAGAACATGAATGCAGCTTTTACCAGACCCTCATACTCCAACACATATAATTCGGGATGGCAGAACCATCCAAATTTTTCAGGGAGTCAGTCTGGTCCTGAGCATCATAGGCCTCCACTTCCATATCCATATAATGCTCAGTCTCACACATCCAGTTTCAATCATAATTCACTGTATGTTCATCCATCTCAAAGTCCACCACATTCACAACCATATCAGAACCCACCATACTATCAATCACAATTCCAGCCTCCGTATTATCAACATCCACCCCAAAATAATTCAGAAATATCAGAGTTGAGGAAAATGCTAGAAACCTTTACAAAGAACCATCAGCAGGAGTTGAATAAATTTAAGGTCCAGATCAGGCAATTGGCTGAGAGACAAAATGGAATGTTCCCAACCAACCATTGCCAAATCCCAAACATCACTTCCCTTTAAATGAAGTGGAAGATTCAGGACCCAGTCATGTCATGCTATTCATACCCTGAGATCTGGAAAACAAGTTGATAATAAGGTTTCTAGTCCACCATCTCATCCAGTACCAAAGCCAACACCTCCTGTCCCAGTGCAACCAGCTTCTGACAAATCATCTTCTAGTACAGAGCCATCCACTTCAAAAGCCAAGGGTAAAGAAAAGGTAAATGAGCAACCCTATAAGCCTGTTGTACCATTTCCAATAGGCTTACAAATAACAAGACAAATGCTCACATGGAGAAGATAAAAGAAATGTTCAATAAGGTCCAAATCAATGTCCCTCTTCTTGATGCCATACAACAAGTGCCATCATATGCCAAATTCTTAAAGGAAATGTGCACCAAGAAGAGGAAAACACAAGTCCCTAAAAAAGTCTTCCTAACATCATCCATCAACGAGCTGCTCAATGGTCCAATTCCTATTAAATACAAAGACCCAGGTAGCCCCACCATTTCATGCATCATAGGACAGACTACCATTAATAGGGCACTTCTTGATTTGGGGGCCAGCATCAATCTCCTGCCTTTCTCTGTGTACCAATAATTAGGGTTAGGGGATCTCCGTCCTACCCAAATGACTATCCAATTGGCTGATCGCTCTGTCACTAGACCCAAGGGGAAATTCACGATGTCCTTGTCAAGTTGGGGAATTCATTTATCCTGTTGACTTTGTAGTCCTTGGAACAAAACCTGTGTCAATTCCAATCAAAGGGCTCAAACTCTTGTCATTTTGGGACGACCATTCCTGGCTACTGCAAATGCCATCATTAATTACCGGAATGGATCAATGAGGTTAACCTTTGGTAACATGATGCATGAATTCAATGTCTTCCACACACAACCTCGTAAAACACAAAGATCAAACATTTGAGGTTAGCTTCATTAGTAACAATTGTAAGGAAGAATGTGAAGATCCAAAAGATGAGTCAAAATCTTGTGATTCTCTTATCCGAGTACCCTTTCAACAGAGGAAAGTTGATTTGGATATTTTCACCTTCAATGAGCCAACTGTGACTGTATCTGAACCTCCGATTGATATATCCTTTGAAGATCTGTTTGCTTATGAGATCATGTGTCTAGATGAGTCAACTCGGGGTAGGTTAGCTGATTGTCCACTTCCGGATGTTGACCTTGGTTTTGAAGAATTATATGGAGCGGAGCTGAAATTCCTTAACATTGGAAGTGATGAGATTCAGAGTGAGAGTGGTGATAAGGAATTTGTTAGTGAACAATATGGTGGAATGAGGATGAATGATAATAATAAACAATTGACTCTGGAAATACCTAAGGCTAAAATAATTCAAACCGTTTCCCAACTGAGCTCACGAAAGCAGACGCACTGGAATGATGGGAAACGGCCAGAGGAAAACGACCCAAAAGCCTAGGTATGGTTTATACTTGTATATATTCTTTGTAAATAATTTTTTGCACTTTTTTTTTTTGTAAATAAAAGTTTCTTACCTCTTACCTATTTCATGCATATATATCATGATGCATTGAGGACAATGCATGAAATAGTGTGGGGAGGGTTTACTAACATAGAGTTTTTAGATTTTCTTCCTTTTACACTTCTTTTTAGAAAAAAAAATTTTTTTGAAATAAGAGACAAAGTTTTGATCTATTTTTAGAAAATTAAGATGTATCTTAGAAATTAAGAAAGCCTTAATTATGACATCTTAAACCTAGTTGAAATAATAGATCTTGTTTGAAATTATAGGCTAAGTAAAATTGGTGAGATATTTCTATCTTGAATTTTTTGGCTTAGATAGTATGCATTCACACTTACACATTTTTGGGATGAAAACAAAGACCAAATGCCATAAAAATAAAGAAAAAAGAAAAAAGAAAAAAGAAAAAAAATGTATATAATAAATAACATCACCTATTAAGCTGGATAAATGTGCCTCAAGAAGTATGATTATTCACGCCTAACGTGGTAAAGGAAATAAATAATCCCCTTTAGTTTTGTGGCCTTTTTCACTCGAGTCCTTAAACCCGAGGGATGTTTTCTCATCTGGTGCCCTAAGACCGACTGGTTTGGGAGTCATCGGTTATAGGCTCGTTACATGGGTGACTAGAAGCCTAAACTAAGGGAAGAAAAAAATATATAAATAAATAAATAATTAATGGCTTGATGGTTAGAGTTGAAATCCCAGAAATCTTCACTATCACAATGTGCATATTATCTAGGTTTTATGAAAGATAAAATATTCAATCCAATTTTGAACTCTTACCTTAATTGAAGACAAGATCTTGCATGGAGACTAAGTTTAAGAAAGAATGATTATAGTGGACTTATGACCTAAGATCACTTATATTTTTGCAAAATAGTTCAAAAACACGTCTCTCTTTCAAAATGCATTTTCAAAACACTAACATTTGTCTTCTTTCTTTATGGATTTTGTGGGTGTAATCTGCTGAAAACCCTCAGGAGACAACACTCCTCCTCTAGGGTAACCTAGAGGTTTAACGGCTTGTTGCACATGCTCAGTGCAATCGCGTCACCTGCGAAGTGGTGTAATAAAATCGGTAGTATAGTTTTTCTTTTATTTGTTTTGCTCGGGACAAGCAAAAGAATAAGTGTGGGGGTGTGATTGTTACACAATTCTGCATATTTTACCACATTAGTCCCAAGTATATTACAAATAAAATATGATTTTTACTCATCTTCTCTCTATTTTTGCAGGTCCACAACTGAAATGAGAGAAAGCCCAAAAATCTCTTTAATTAGCAATAATTAAAGAGATTAATTCATAAGCCCAAAAGAGCCCAAGATTTGAATCCAGGATCTAGAGAATTCCTCGCGCCAACTCAATCTTCCAGAAGGCCACGTGGATAACAACCTCGTAACAAACTCACAACAGAAAGTTGTTGGCCAACGGCCACAGAACTGCCGCAAGTTGCCGCGTTTCCACCGCAAATCTAGGGCCGTTGGGCGCCAGATTTGCCAGCTGTCCCATCTTCTGGAGACTTCTCTCTGAGGCTATAAATACTGGACCAAGAACCTGCAAAAACAAGGAGAACGTGAAGAGGAGAGATTAGAGAGTAGATGCTTGTAATTTTGTAGGATTTTTCTCTAGGTTTTTAGTTCTTTAGATCTCCTTCTTCCTCCCTAGAAATTCTGCAAAAGAGAGTTGTAGAGAGAGAAAGCTTGTGTACATCAAGGAGTGACAACTTGTGAAGCAAGGATTCATCCATTCTCTTCTCTCTACTTGAGCATTTTCTAGTAACTTTACTTGCTTCTTTAATTCTAGTTTTACTTTACTTACAATTTTTTTCATGCTTTGCTTTTTCTTTTGTAATGGCTAGTAGCTAATTCTTTCTTCTCATGGCTAGCTAACTACTTACCTTGCTAACTACTAACTCATGGGTGATTGCTATCTTTAATCTTGCAAGTTGTATGCTCTTCTCTTCTCCGATGGGTTACTTTCATGCTTGGCAAGTATCTTGTTGTAATTCTCCATATGATTCATGTGTGCCTCATTAGAGCCTTGTCTAGAACAAGTACCTTGATGGAACATGGAGATGGATCACCAATATGCTATTTGTTGTACAACTTCTTTACTTCCATTAATGAATGTTGTATCTTCTTCCTTAGCATCCCTTGAGTGTAGCTCTTTTGATTCCATTATTAAAAGTCTAATTTGTAGGCCAATGACATCTATGAGGCTACAAGACAAGTCCAAGAATGATCACCCGTCATCCGTGGGAAAGTAATTAGACCAACACACGCAAGACAATCTTTGCCGATGATCACATGAGGCATGCATTCACCTCACGAAGTTTAGTAAGTTTAGCAAGGAAGTAAGGTTAGCTAGTCATGATTTTCTCATCTTTAAAGTCTTCTTCAAGTTTTCTTTCTTTTAGTTCTAGTTCCAAAGCCAATCTTGTTTTGATTTCTTTTCATTTTTCATAATGCACAAATCCCCCATTCTTTCATATTCTTTTCCATGCTTCTTGCATTTGTGTAAATACAAAGAAGAATCTTCGTTTTCTTCTTCACTACGAACCGTAACGCTTCCATCGCAAGCTCTCCCTGAGAATCGACTCGGTATAGCCCTTGCTATAACGGAGATTGGAAGGGTATTAATCATATCAAATACATTGTGGAGTAAACAAGCACTAAGGTTGATTCTAAACCTTCTCTCTTTTACATAATATTTGTACAATAACTTCACACTATCCTTTCCCAATCACATACCACATCCTTTAACAGACCAAGTGTTACAACTAATTCATGATTTAATGACTCCGCAAACACAGTCAGTTTAAATAAAGCCATCTTCCACGCAATCCTTGCCAATTCCTCCCGTACTCGGGGTGCGAATATTCCCATCCCATCCTGATTACTCATCTGTGTAGGACCTTCCTACCAGACGATGTCTTTGATTCTTTTGACCGAGTTTTGTTACTGCAGAGAGACCCACCAGTTCATATAACAGTTGTTTACACGCGTTTTGACACCTAGTGTCCAACCCGAAGATTTACCGGTGGAGTCCTCTTCGGAGGAAAGCTTAGAGGAAGAAGATGAGCCGCAATTTTGGAGGCAGGATCCCCCATCTGATTCACGTGCCTTCATGTCCACCATCTGGCGGGCATGAAGAAGATCTTTCGGGGGCAGGTTCGTCTTAGGAAAAGGTAGAGGAGCAATCCTCTAGGTTGGATAGCATCGAGGGTGCGCTGAGACATCACAGTCGGCTGGACCTAGCACCACTGCTGGTCCAAAGCGACGGAGGGAGTAGCTTCATACCTTTACCTATTTCATGCATCATTTCATCTTGCATACATGGGAACAATGCATGAGATAGGTATGGGGGGGTAGATGCTAACCTAAGATTTTTCATTTTCTTTCTAGGCTTTTTATTTTTATTTTTAGGATTTTTCATTTTCTTTTTAGGTTTTTATTTTCTTTTTAAATTTTATATTTCTTAGTAGATTTTCTATTTTCTTTTAGATTTTACT